>RJWM01011257.1:0-60268 GCA_004363535.1 Dasyprocta punctata | reverse complement strand
AAAAAAAAAAAAAAAAAAAAAAAAAAAAAAAAAAGAAGGGCTAAGATGTAACTTGGATGTAATTTAGCATGTGAGCATGTGAGCAAAACAAACAAAAACAGCCCACTTTCTTTAATCTTTTTCAGTAGCTTCCCTTTCCATTTAGGATAAAATCCAAATTCTTTCTGAATCTTACTTTATAATTCTTCCTCTTGATATGCCACTTTTCTCCTTGTTTCTTCTTTTTTTTTTGTTTGCTGTCCACACCCTCTGCAGCTCACCACCACTGCTTCCATCTCCTGCAATCATTCTAGCTGTACTCATATTTTAGGTCCTAACTTAGATGTTCTCATTTTCTCAGAAAATTCTCTTTCACTATCCACTCTAAATTAGTGTTCCCATCCCGTCACTCTCTGTCTAGAAACATGTCTTCATAAAACTTACTATTTACATTGTAATTGCATGTGTGTTAGGACTAATTTGACGAGTTTCAAGCACCAGGAAAACAATGTTTATTCTCTCAGGTAATTAGAAGTTCACAATTAGATAAGTGGTCACATTTAGTTAGGCAGTTGAAGGCTATCATGGCATATGTCTCTGTGATTCCTTTGTTCCTTCCCTCAAAATTGCCTCCAGATTATGAGAAGGTGGCTCTAACTTCAGCAGCATACCAGGCAAGAAGAAAGGGGAAAGAGCAAAGAATAAAATGAGCATATAACAGCCCATTTTGGAACAGTTTTCTGGAAATCCCACTCAGCAGGTTCTGCTTACATAACAATTGACCAGGTTCTAGACATATGGTCATCCTGTCTGCAAGGGAGGTAGGAAATACAGTTTTAAAACACACAATGACTTTTCTACCCAAATTAACTGATTTGGGTGTATAAGCAATTAGCATTCTTTGCCACCATGCACATGTTTATTAAATGCTGATTTTTCCTAATTAGACCCTAAGTTTTTTTACAGGAGAATCATGTTTTATTTTTTAAGAATTATATAAGCCTTGTGTAGTAAGCACTCAATAAAATGTAAAATAGTGAACCTCTCTGTTAATCATGGAGGGACATTTCCTGTGTTATCCGAGTAAGGGAAGCAGTATGGGGGTGTTCTGCTTGTATCAGAAGGTGACCATCTGCTCACATAGAGAGCAGATGGTCACCCTCTGAGAGCATCACCGTTCTCTCTTCATTAGATTATCGTAGGGAGCAAACGATTATTCAGTATTATTTTACTTAAAGATATTTATCCTATCTTGCTCCAATACCTTTCATAGCAAAATTTCTGGAAGAAATGTTTCCTGATGATGCCTTTACACTCTCCGCTCCCATTCTCACCTCCGTTCACTCTGCAGGGCTGCAGCCTCCACAGCTCGAATGCACCGATTTTGATAATGTCAGCAACAGCCTGCACATTGCGGGGTTCTTGGGTCTCTTCTCTGTTTGCTCAAGAACACTGCTCTCATTGTCCTCTCACCCAGCTGGCCACTCTTTCTTCACACACCTTCTCCACTTGGCTTGAGGGACTGCTGGTTGCCTCTTTTCAGAATTTCCTATGGGCTTCAACTCTTCACTTTCTCCAATTTAAGGGCTACCCATGGCCCTCTACTCTCCTCCAACTGATTTCTGTTCAGACACTATTATTGAGTATCCTGGACTGACAGGTTATCTATATGCTAACTGCCATGTTCACAGCTCCAGTCCTGGTCTCTCTCCAGTGCTGGTTATAACTATCTATTAGACAAGCATTCATATTTCTAATTTGATATTATCAAAACACAACTCTTTTTCTAGCCCTTCTTTGTTTTATTTTTTTCAGTTTTTATTTTTCATTAGCACACATTTGTACTACAGAGTGATTGCATTCCTTGGAGGGAGTTGGTACCTGCCCATAACACATCTAAATCCTTTTTCATTCCCTTTCCTTTCCCACATTTTACATTTACATTTTTAATGTACTTGTAATTTATTTCTGTGTATAATGTGAGATATATATCTGATCTTACTTTTTTCTAAATAGCTACCCAGTTTCCCCCGATAATTTATTTAAATATGTGTCTTTATCTCATTGATTTATTTCCTTTATTATACTGTAAATCACCATCAGTCTGTTGCTCCATATCCTTACCAGAATTGTTGTTGTCAGTACTTTTTATTTTAACCCCTTGACAGGCATATATGAGTATCTCTTTATGACTATGATTTACATTTCACTAAGGTTAAATAAGTTGATCAACTTACATGGTTATTTGCCATCTATTGTATATGTCTTTAGTCAAGTATTACTACTTTCCCCAACATTTATGTTTGTATTCTCTTATCAGTGTTTTCACACAGAAAATCTTTCAAACTTTGACGAAGTTCATGTCTTTTTTTTATTTTATGGACTGTGATGTTGGTGCTGTTTTAAAACAGTTCTCCTAGTTCAAATCATGAAAACGTGCTTTGTTTTCTCCTGAAAATTATCCAGTCTTATGCCTTATATTTTAGGTTTAGATTTATGATCCATTCCTACTTAATTTTTGTGTACTACATGAAATTAATATTTTTCTCTGTGTGTATTTAATTGTTCTGTTACCACATTTTTATTTAAGAGGAAAAAAGACACATATAAGAAAGACAAAAAGCAAAAGAGGCAAATGACTAGAGTAAATGCACAACAGTGACATTATAGATTTATGAAACAGGATGATAGAAACTTGACAATGTTTGCAATATTATGTATCATTATCTTCAAAATGGTTGTTTACATTAACAGATATAGACATGTAAAATTGATCTAATCATATGAGTATTAACTGTTCTTTCTCAATAACTAATACATTCAGCAGTATGTTCGTTTTAGTTATCTTACGTATACATATATATAGATTTATATCTTTTCCTTTTCCCTTCCCTCTTTCCCCCTTTTCTCTTCCCAATTACTTTTGCTCTTTGACCTGTTTTTTACCCTTACATACTATTTATTATAGATTTTGGATCATATATACTTTTTCAGTTTCTTACACTAGGGAGACAATATGGTATTTACACATGTGGGTTTGATTCATCTCACTTATGAGTATGGTCTCAAGTTGTGTCCATTTACTTACAAAAGTCTCAATGCAATCTTTCTTAATAGCTGAGTAGTACGCCATTGTATAAAAATACCACATCTTTTTTATTCCTTGATTGATGGGCACTTGGGTTGTTTCCAAGATCTGGCTATTACAAATTGGGTTGCTATAAACATGGGTGCACAGATATCACTCTGGTATGATGTTTTCAGTTCTTCTGGGAAAATGCCCAGAAGAGGGATAGCTGGATTGAATGGGATCTCTAATCCTAGCTTCTTGAGGAATCTCCACAGACTTCCACAGTGGTTGTACCAGTCTACACTACCACCAACAGTGGAGAAGAGTTCCTTTTTCCCCACAGCCCCTCCAGCATTTGTTGTTGGTTGATTTTTTAATCTTGGCCATTCTTTCTGGAGTGAGATGGAATCTCAGCATTGTTTTAATTTGCATTTCCCGAATGACCAATGATGTTGAACATTTTTTCATGTATTTATTTGCCATTTGTATTTCTTTCTCTGAGAAGTGTGCATTCATCTCAGATGCCCATTTTTGGTTTGGGTCTTTGAATTGTAGGGTCCTGATTTCTTTTAATTCTTTATATGTTTTAGATAGAAGTCCTTTGTCTGATGGACAATTGGCTAAGATATTTTCCCAGTTTGTGGGTTTTCTTTTCACTCTGTTGGAGATTTCCTTTGGCATGCGAAAACTGTTTAGTAAGATGAGATCCTAGTTGTTGATTCTGGGAAGTGTTTCCCATGCAATTTGATTTTTTTTCATGAACTCTCTGCCTATTCCTATGTCATCAAGATTTTTACCTACTCTGTCTTCTAGTAAGTTTAGTGTCTGAGACTATTTGTTGAAAAGACAATCTTTTAAACACTAAATTAATTTTTGCACATACAGTATGTCAAAACATTTATGTAGATTTTTTTCTCAGTTCTAATCTGTTTCAGTGACTTACATATTACATTGTTAAGTCTTGGAATTCTACGCTGCATTTTACCCAAATCTGTTACTAAAATTATTTCATATATATACATATATGTATATTTTTTTTTTTGAGACAAGGTCTTGCTTTCTTGCACAGGATGGCCTTGAACTTACTATGGAACCCAGGCTGGCCTCGAATTTACTGTGATCCTACTGTCTCAGCCCCTCAAGTGCTGGAATTACTCATATAATCTTTGTTATTTAGCCGGGCATGGTGGCACAAGCCTTTAATCCCAGCACTCAGAAGGCTGAGATAGGAGGAGCGTTGTGAGTTCGAGGCCAGCTTGGGCTACAACATGAGTACAAGGCCGGCCTGAACTACATAGTGCGACCCTGTCTCAAAAAACTAGGGCTGGGAGTTTGACTAAGTGGCTTAAGCATCTGCCTGGCAGGTGCGAGGTTGTGGGTTTGGTCCCCGGTGCCACACAGAAAAAAAAATAATGATAATAATAATAACAATAATAATCTTTGTTATTTCATTTGAATGCTAGAACAGCTTGTCAATAAACAAAAGAAAATAAATCTTGACAAAGTTTTCATAGCAATTATGTTTCAACTTGACAAATTTGGGGAAAGTGACAGTTTTATTGTATAGGCTTGAAATTTTCCAATCCAGTCCATTTTCTATTTATTTAGCATATACTTGCTTTCTTTTTTCTCAGTGTTTTGTAGGTTTTAGCATATATAGCCTCTATATGTTTTATTAAGTATATAAATAAGCATCCATTTCTGTGTGTTTAAACATGCTATTGTGTTTTTGATTTTAGTTTCCAATCACACTGCATTTCAGAGAAAACAGATGATTTTTGTCTGTGAACCTTTTATTCTACAATCTTACTGAATGCACTTACTAATTGTAACAACCTTTTGATGGATAACTTTGCTTTTAACACATACGTTAACATGCCATCTGTAAATTGTGTTACAGCTTTTTTAAACAATATGTCCTGTCCTTAACTTCTAGCACTATGCTGAATAAGAGTGGGAGTTCCTATTCTAAATCAATCTTGCTAAAATGGCCAAACATACCACAGAGTTACCTGGGGATGAATGTGAGAGAATAGAAGAAATGAGGAGAAAAGATTCTCATATGTTTCCCTGAAATTTACTGAAATTTTTAGAGTTCCACTTTCTGCTATTAAAACCACAACTAAAGAGTGTTTCATGGATTTCACTCTACCTGCTGCAAAAAGGTCAGCTCTAGGTTTTGACTTGGGCTGTGGTCAGAATGTAACTAACAAAGGAAAAAAAATGAAGAAAATTTTCATTGTCTTCATTGTACTGAAATTTCTGATTATCCCTTGTTGATCTGCTGTTGCTTACCTTTTAAAAGTTTTCAAATATCTGCCGAAGCTCTCTTTTGAGGTTTTATAATAGAGTCTGAGTCTGTGGGAGATAAAGAGAGGATTGTGTTTACTCCTTCTGCTCTTCTTTAGATTGTTAATGTAATGGGTTATACTACACCTGCTGTTGAACCAGTTTTGTATTACTAACAAACTTTTTTTAGTGTTGTCTTAGTTACTTTCCTTGTTGCTGAGACAAAACACCTGACACCCAAAGTTAAAGGAGGAGAGGTTTATTTTGGCTTAAAGTGTGTAGAAGTTTCAGTTCATAGTTGGCTGGTTCCAAGGCAGGGTTAAAAAGCAGAGGGGAGTTGCAGAGTAGAAACAGTTCATGGTGAGCAGAAGGCAGCAAAGCAGCAAGGACTGAAGCAGCAGAGCAAGTGACAACAGCAGCCATCTCTCTTTTCCTTTATGCTATCCCAGCTACCTCCCCTTATGGTGGGTAGCGCTTGCACCCAGGGTGGGGCACCCTTATTCCTAGTATCTCATGATATATCAGTCCCAGCATCACTTCCTTAATTCCAGAACCACACACTCTAAATTAATGCAATTCTGAAAAGCCTCACTTAGGACTGCATGAGGCTTGGAGGGGTATCTAGATACAAGCCATAATAGTTGTGGCATATTACTCTTCTAACATGTCGCTGGGTTTGATTTAATAATCATATTTTGCTAAAATTACTTTCTTTTTATTAATCAGGGAAAGTGCTTTTTGACTTTCTTTTTGTACGCTAATTTGAGTATTAGGATGATACATTTTTATGTGTTCATTGTGATTTTAAGCATGATTTTTTTGTACAGAATTTTGTATTTGCTGAAGGACTTATATACATTTTTAACTGGGGCATTTATTCAATTAGTAGCATCAGTATTTTACCACTTTAAATGGAATAAAAACCTATTACTCTTACTTTGATAGCCTTTTCTTTCATATTCCTTCCACATTCTTTAAAATCTAGGATATTTTCAGCCATTATTTGTTTAAATACCTTTTCATCCCTCACTTTTTCTCTTGTCCTTTCAGAACTCTGGTGATAGAAATGTTTGACCTTTTCTTGTTGTTTCACAATTCCTTCAGACTTTGACCATTTAAAAGATTTACTTATTTTTATTTGGAAAATTTTTACTTATCTCTCTTTAAGTTGAACTAATTTTTCCTGTAAGATTGCTTTTATTTATTTTTTTAAAGTTGAGTTAGTTTTTTCTGTCTTTCCACTATACTATCTTTCAGTGAGTTTTTATTTTACTTATTCTTTAGCTTTCAATTTCAAAATATCTACTTAGTTCTACTTTTTCATTGGTTACAACAGTGGTTGAAATTGCTTCCTGGAGTATTTTTATTATAATTGATTTAAAATTCTTGTCAAAAAATTCCAACATCTGTATCATCTCATTATTGGCATCTGTTGATTTCTTTAGTTATGTGATTGAGATTTTTGGGGGATTTGATAAAATGGGAAATTTCTACTATGTAGTAAACATTTTGAGTATTATTGAATGAGATCTGATTCCTACCTAAATCTTTTTTAGTAGGAATTTAACACATTTATAAATCTTTTCAGTGGTATTCTAATTTGGAGTATATTTGTATTACACAGCGACTGAAACTTTCTTAATTCATTTTCAAAGATTTTTGTATTTTGATTCTGTTCAGTTTCACAGATGAATTGAGCAAGAGTGAGTCTGGTACTTCATATATAAATCTAAAGGATATTTTTCTCCATCACCTGTTACTCCATGATCCTTCCTACTCAAATCGTGTAGCCAGGAAGGAGACAATTTAAAATTATACACTAAATAGAAGACCACAGGCAGTGGCTTTAAGTTACTACTGAGAACTGAAACAATAATCTTTAAGGATAATAAAAATGCAGTTTAAATAAACTTAACATGTCATTTATATTGAACTTTGTCACTAGACTTGAACAAGTGTGATGCTTATTCAGGAGACTCAGTACCTGTATTTTTCACAAAAGATAATGATAATCAAGATATGATGATAAAATAATGCATCAAATCAAATTATTAATGATGCAATAAATTATAATTAGCAATTATTGATAACAGTATTACTAATTATTTCATTTGTTTGGAAAGTTAAAATTTGAGGTGGAATGTGTTCAATTTGTTTCTTAAAATAACTTCCCAGTGTCAGTCTGTTCATAAATATACAACTAAAAGAGTTCACTTTAAGAAGCTCACTAATAAACAATGATGACTTAATTTTTTGGAAATGTACTCTTCTTTATTCTTTTGGTTGTGACCATGATGATATGATGAAGTTATGTGGAAAAAACAAGTGTAGATTAATAAGGCCTTAGCATTTGGAATTCTAATAAGAACAGATTAGAAGTTTCATTGATTACATTTATTTAAATATCTGAGAAGAATGCTGTATCATTTTATTTACTGCCAAATGAAAGCAAAGATTGTTCATTTCATAATTGGAAGAGAAATAGAAGGTGGTGGAGGAAGTATCAGCAAAAGCAGAAGAAAGAGTAAATATTTTCAGGTAAATGAGACTGGTTAGATTCTTTTGTGCCATGCCCATGGTAAAACTATAAAGAATACACCAAAAAAAAAAAAAGACATATCTTGCAATCACTTAGAATGAAGTATTCATGATACAATATGTAATTAAGCCCTAGAACTTGCTACTACAAGATTTTATTCAAACAAATAACTTAGATCAGAAGATATGGTAAACACAATTTATAGAAATTTCAATGCTTGGAATTTGGAACAAACAAAATATCAAGTGAATGAAATACAAATGACTTTAGCTTTCAGGGAGTGGTTAATATATTTTAGGATGTGTAGCGAATTTCCCTTAACTTTGAATAATTTTTATACCCAAATCTCTCCCCTTTTCATAATATGACTGCAAATCTAGCTATATTACCAAACCCTTTCCATTAACATTCCATTACCAAATAAAAAGTTTTTTGTTCTCAAACTATAATTTGAATTTATCACTTGTACTTTCCTCAAATGCCTCTCAAGTGGAAACTGTCATTTCCTTTGTGCCCCTTAACTTAGGCCAAGGGAAGAAAATAAGATCTGTCTTCTGCTTTCACCATAATATTCAAGGCATTTTTTGTCAATTTCTTTTATAAATTACTCTTTTTCCTTTGAAGTTCTAAACATCTGTCTATCTATCTATCTATCTATTTTTTTGACAGGGTCTTTCTATGTAGTTCAGGCTAGCCTTAAACTCACTATGTAACCCAGGCTGGCCTCAAGTCTATGGCAACACTCCTGCCTCCCAAGTTCTGGGATTGCAGGCATGTGTCATCACCCCTGGTTCAATATATGTATTCCTTCTTTCCAAGCTTGATTATGGTCATCTGCCAAACTTGAAGCTAGTCCCTCAGATTCTTAGAGAATTTTGGCTTCCGCATCTTTTTTGTTAATTCAAGTCTTTCCTTGGCTTGAATGGTTATGTTGGGATACCAGGTACTACCTAGTTTTGTGCTTTGAAGATGGGCTATACTTGAAATTCAGAAAGTTTTACTTCTAATCACATCTTACTGGCCTTTGTGTATCTACTATTTTCTTTAGTCGTAATTAATAGCTTGTCTTCTAGTACAAAGATGTCCAAAATCTTATAGTCCGTCAGTCTCTCTCAGATTCTCTTCTGTGTAGTCTGTAAAGGTTTACATCTTACTGGCCTTTGTGTATCTACTATTTTCTTTAGTCGTAATTAATAGCTTGTCTTCTAGTACAAAGATGTCCAAAATCTTATAGTCTGTCAGTCCCTCTCAGATTCTCTTCTGTGTAACCTGTAAAGGTTTAGCATGTTCCCGGGCGTGGTGGCGCACGCCTTTAATCCCAGCACTCGGGAGGCTGAGGTAGGCGGAGCGTTGTGAGTTCGAGGCCCGCTTGGGCTACAACGCAAGCACAAGGCCGGCCTGAGCTACATAGTGCGACCCTGCCTCAAAAAACCAGGGCCGGGAGTTTGACTCAGTGCCTTAAGCGCCTGCCCTGGCAGGCGTGAGGTTGTGAGTTCAATCCCCGGTGCCGCAAAAAAAAAAAAAAAAAAAAAAAAAAAGTTTTAGCATGTTCATCGGTTAGCAGAGTTTCAGGGTATAAACTGCAAGGCTGATGTCCATGGTCCTGAAACTATCTGTACTCGGTAAACTGTGAAGAAGTTTTTATAGTATGCTGTGTCTTATCTCAACTTAATACCCTGCCATTTCCTCTGCACTTTCATTGACACTAAATTTTAGCCTGCTACACCTGCATTCATAGTTCACAGCCATAACTGCTCTCTGTCCTGCTCTTGGACCTACAAATATTGCTGCAGAAAAACTACCAAGTTTCCAGAACTACTTAATTGTTAGCCACAGTTAGCTGTCTGGCCATTGTATCTTTCTTTAGATGTCTGCATCTTCATTATGTGTATCTCTTAAATGTAGGAATTTTACAAGACCTCTTCTCTGAAGATAAATATATATTTTTCTTTTCTGTTCTTCATGCTCTGGGAATCTCATCCATGGTTTTAACTGACATGTATGTGTCAAAGACCTTCAAATTACAAACCATATCACAACTACTTCCTTTATACAGGGACATAAATTTCCAACTACTTGTCTTATGGATATCTTAAATACAGTGTATATGAAGCTGAACTTATTATTTCCTTGTTACCCATCATGCACACTCTTACTGGAATTTTAGTCTCTGTTAGTAACATCATTGTCCACCTAGGCAGCAGAGCAAGAAATCCCTATAACCGTCAGCACCAGCTTGTTATGTACGTTCATTCCAATGGGCTTTTATTTATGATACTGCCACTTCTGGGAATATTTCTTACCTTAATTTCCAAGATCTAAACAAAAATACTTAGTTCATATGTCAAACTATTACAAATTACTCAGTGATACTCTTTGCATGCTTTTTCTGGTCTAATACTTTCAGTCTACCATTAGTCATTTCATCTCAGTAACTTGTATTAAGTCTTTATAATATCAGCCACTATAATATACAAGAAAGAAAGAGAAAAGAACAATGAACCTTCATTTCTTATCTGAAGGAGTTTGTTTCTCCATATATAGCATATAGTAGCTTTACCATGAGCATCTACAAGTTGAATTTAAATGATTGAACTATGTATAAGACATCAGTATTAAAAAAAAGTCTTGAATAAAAGAAAAAATGTAATTGAGAAGCTACCATTAAAAGAAGGTCTTTCAAATTGGAAGTCATATGATATCAAAGCTATGTGGGCAAAATTAGCATGACTATGATTGTAAGAAAGTTGTGCTATACTATAATTCTTTATAAAGTTATTCCCTAGATTTGAAGAAAGGAATGACTTTGGGTCCACATAGAGCACTTTGTTTATTTCTAAGGCTTTTTTTTGAAAAAGTGAATATTTTTATTTATTTTGTATTATACATTTGAATAGAAACTATGACAATTGGTTCATTTGGGGAAAATAACAGAATATACTTCAGATAAAATTTGTAAAGCTAGAAAATTCACTGGTATTAGTAAAGAAAATTCAAAACATTTTTAGGTCATATGAAGGTTTGACAGACCCCCAAAGTGCGTATTTATTATTATTAATTTAACTGAGGCAAGGTATCTTTAAAAAGGTATAGATAACTATAGGTACAGTGCATGAAATAAAAGACAAACATCAGAAAAGTCTCTAATATTCACCCAGTCCTAAAGGTAGGCATAAAGCAAAGGCACTATTCTGATAGCAATTTCTAGAAGATGCAGTAAGCATTTTTGCTACATCCTTGGCAACAAAGTATAAGAGCAGAAGTGGGAAACATCTTCTCAGCTCCTCATGGTACCAAGTGATAGTGCTGACCCCATGAGTAGGCATGTAGGATGGTTTTGGTGAACAATATTCTTGGCAGAGACAAGGCCCTGCATGGAGACTTAAGAATATGAATGAGGAGTCAGAAAATGTGAAGGGAAATATGCAAAACACATGTGGTGGCTATAAACTAATGAGGGAACTTTTTTCCATGGTGACTTCAAACATCATAGTAGGCTTCAGTCCTTGGCAAGAAAGTGAGAACAAGAGACAGTAAAATTTATATTATTACCATTCATGTGACTTTTTCTGTACTTGTTCAATTTAGCTTATCACTGTATGGAAGAGAGAAGACTTGATATGACATGCTAATTCTCATGACTGAGTTTCCTGGTTGGACTTAGGTCACACTGGGATTGGTTAGTCGTAGATAGATTGCTGCAGATCTAGTAGTGGGAGGCATTTCTGACTTAAAATGGAGAAGAAAACAATGATGAGTACACTTTTAATTAGGACTGAGTCTTGGTAATTTCAGGAGGACTGCTCTGTTTGTGTGTCATGTGGATCCCTCCTATTTAACCTGCAAACCATTTCAGCACTTAAAAATACTTTATCTCCACAATAGGTAGACAATAGAAAAGTTGTGGAATTAAAAGAATTTCAGCTCATTCTCATCAATTTTCACTGTAAATAGAGTACAAAACATACAAAATCCATTTGTGTCAACAGTGACCTTTTCCATCAGAAAGTTTACTGCAACTGAAAAATAAAAAATGACTTAGAGGATTATTCATTGCTTTATTTTTCTCTACTATTATATTACTTATAAACCATCATAAAGGTGAACAGTAATTACTCTATTTGATTTTGGATAAGCTAGTAAGATCTCCTTCCTGGGAAGGAGGTAGCTGATTGTACCATCTAATTACAAAAGAGGGTCAGTCATTTTGGTAAACATTAGCTATGCTTTAAAAAACTGGTCCAGAAGAACCAGTATTACAAACTTTCCTGCACACAGCAGTGAAGGTGGGGACCACACACCATTCAACACTGTGATGCTGAAGCCATGACTGGAATGCATTGCTGCCCCAGGATGGCATGTTCTGATGGCAAAGATATAAGTAACCAGTTGGTTCCCATCTACCTTTGCTTACATCTGGTCACTTTTCAAGGGGTAAATTCATCTCAGTGAACTCCAGTCTGTAATACAGCAGGGTGGATCTGGGTGGTACAGATGTGGCTTCCTATTGCCAGGTCAGAAGGGTGGAGGAGAGGCTGGCATAATGACAAGAATGAATAAACATCCCTAGTTTCAGCTGCTATCTGACGCTTCTTAGCTCGGGTAAGCATGTAGGGAGGCCAAGTGAGATAACTAACTTGACAGATTTATCTGGTGGAAATTCCCCAGCCAGAGCAAACTAGAAAGAAGGAGGAGCAGAGAAAGACAGAAAACAGTAAAAAGTGAGAAAGATAGAAAACAGTACAAAGTGAAGGCAACCAAAAAGGTGTCCTGATGAACATCTGAATTTGAAGAATTAGACAATAGTACTAAATTCTATTTTAGTCCATTATTTCAGGCAAATTTACACAAGATAGGGCAAAAAGAAATGAGCCTATAAGAGATCAGTGATAAATTTCAATAAAATTGGCTACCAAACCAAAATCACAGCTGTCACTGAGCTCTGCTTTAGTCTACCGTTGTGTCTTCGGTGTCCTGGTGCACCATGTTTTGAGACAGGATGTTGATCTTCAATTTATTTAGCTGGTTACATTAACACCATCATCATAGAGTTGGGAAAGTCACCTCTTCAAATGTGATTCACATGCAAACTGAATGAACCACATAATGACTGCCTTAGTCAGATACTATTTTGAAACCCAGTGGAAAGCTGCATACTTGTAAGTTTCTTTAAAAACAGTGCTGTGTCCTGAGTCATAGGGAAACCATTCCAGAGACGAAGTCTAAATATTAATAAGCAGGTTCTTGGACAGGGTGCAGAAAAAGTACCTCTGACAGTCTTTTAAAACCAACTCTAAGGTCTCTAGAAAAAAAAATATTTTTGGAAATGCTTATGTTGGTTCATTAAATAATAAATCAGGATCACACCTTGGCCATTCTTTGTTAGGTCACTGAGTGCATAAGGAAAGATTTAGGGCTGGACACTCCTCAGAAGTGTGGAAACATTCTGCTTGTGAGCAAAAACTGATCACTAAAGAAAGATAAGATTCTCATCACTGCCAGTGTGAATAAATTGTTCATTTACATATTCAAATATGACATTCCTGTTTATTATTGCAGGTAGAGTTAATTTCACTACTGAATCTCAAGAAAAATGTAGATGGTCAGTGCTCATGCCCAGAGACCAAATCTCCCACAGTCACTTTTCTGGAGGGATTCCTCTTCTAGGAGGCAGCCTGTGTTACCACCAGCAAATCTGCTCAGGTTTAGGTGCTGCAAGGGGAAACACTGACTCTAAGTTTCTGCCATAAGCCATGTCTGTCATTTCTTATGGACTTATTTGGCATCCTATTAACTACTTATTTGTCCATGGCTTAGAATCCCAGCCCATCCTCCATCAAAGGATCTCTAAGGACTGGATCACTTATGAGTTATATAAAATGTGCCATGACACTATTTCTGAAGAATTAGACTTCTTTATTTTCTTGCTGACTTTTTAAAAATTAAGAAATACAAATTGAACTTATAAATGCACATTTAGTACGTTCATTCAGGCTAACATAACATTTCACGAATCCCATCTTCCTTATTCTTTCACCAAGAAAACCTCCCTTTCCATCCGAGGGAAACCAAGGCAATCACTTCCTTGACCTGTGTGTCCACCCACAGAAACATCCTAAAAAACAACAGTCTCAGGGCTGGGGGTGTAGCTCAGTGACTAAACAAACTTTACTGTCTATACATTTCTTAGATGCTTTTTTTCAAAATCCTTAGCTAGCATGTCTGCGGCCCTCGCTTTGATTTCAGGTATAAGTCAATAATCAACCCCTGCACATTCTTTTGTCCCTCTCTGATTCTCACTTAACAGGAACAATAACACTCAACCATTTTTAATTCTACTTCTTATTTCTTCCCCTAAATATCAAGTAAACATGCTAAGGTTATCCTTTTTTGCTTTTTACTTTTGGAGGCTCTTTATAGACTTTTTCATGTAAAGTTGATGTGCCTCCTGAGTAGAATTTTCCCCACTAGCACCTTCACAATCTCTTACTAATCTTCCTAGAGAAATATACCATAAGGTTTATTTACCTCAATATTTAATATTTAAATCATTAAAACAAAGAGAATTTTATCCACCACTGATCAATAAAGTATGCTATGATAAATTTTTCAGTATAATTTTTGTTGTTTTTCTGGTATTAATGATGATAATCTTTCAGTGTGTTATTTTTCCTTCTTCCTATGATTAAGATATTTATTTTCTGATGGAAGTAGCTATCACTCTTCACATGTCCAATATATTCAACACTTCCGCCTTTCTGAGATGATATTCATCATATAGAGCTTAACATGACCGAGATATTCAACTTAGCATCGATCATACAATTAAAATGAAGGCAGCCTAAGCAAAAGCTTGTAGAAATAATGTTTAAAGTAAAACCATAAACATTAAGTAGAATAAAATTCTACTTCTTTTGAAGGGGTCAGCTCACCTACCTCCCTCAAATATAGTATTCCCCACTTCCCAAGGCAGAAATCATGCTAGTGATCGCACACTCACACAGAGAAAATGCGAACAGTCTGAATTCTTATTTTATGAATGAGAAAATGCACACTCTTTTCTTCAAATTTGATCGCTCTGAATTAGAGCTGTAGTTAACACTCTGCAAACTTCTTTCAGTTTGTTCTATAAAGACCTGAACATAAACTCATTGTAATGGCATTATTTAAAACTATGACAGTCATCAAAAAAGAAGAAAGGGCGTGTCTGAGTGAGAGGCTTTATAGTTCAGAGTAATGCAGAGAACTCCTCCAGACTCACCCAACCAGCTGCCAACTTCCTCTATGAAGACACTAAGGTAAGGATTTCCAAAGTCCAAAACGTCATGTTTGGAGAAGAGAAAAGGCGAGGGAGAGGGAGAAAGAGAGGGAGAGAGAGAAAGAGAGAGAAAAACTGCATAAATCTTGGCTACTTTTCTGTAGGTGAGAAATTATACACATCCAACTAACAACATCGTCTCATTCTATTCTCTCGACCTTATAGCTTGTTCAGGACTGACTTTAAGAATATCACATAATCTCCTATTATTTTGTTTTGAAATTCTGTGTCACCTTTTCTATTCTTTTTTCATTTTAAAAGAAAAAGAAGAATCTCATAAAAGAAAAAGAAGTAGAATATCAGCATAGTACAGGCGTAAGGTACCAATCAAAACTTAATGTGCCAGAGCTTGCCTGGCAAGCGCAAGGTTGTGAGTTTGATTCCTGGTACCCAAAATCAAACAAAAACAAAAACAAAAACAACTTTAATGTCCCATCTCCAAATAGATAAATAGGGAACTATGCACAAATTTTTCCAGTATTCTTATTTAAATCATTGTATGTTGGGATATACTAATTTTTGACAATGTGCTTTTCTAGTTTAGGGAGGTACTCAGCTGAGCAGAGATGCATCAGATTTCGAGGTCATGTTTTAAAAAGAAATGGGAAGATGTAAAAGTACTTCTGTAGGGCAGCAGCTATCTTTAGAGAATCACATTTGATTACTGATAAAAATAAAAGTTAAGCATGTTCCATATTTATTCTCTTCTAATATGTACACTAGTACTATGGTTTTCTTTGTACACTCAAAATGACCTTGAGTGAATAATATTTTATTAAGTTTTCATGACATCTGATTTATCAATAGATAAACTGTATACCCATGAAATACTATCATTATAATTTCTTGTTTTATTGAATGCTTTGTGCATAGTTTGTCCTTATACGTTATTTTGAAAATTATATTTCTTGACTTTTTCCTAGACCCTTATAGGAATGCTTTGGTGAAAAAAAATACAGTTTTTTTAATACATATGGTATGTGGATTACAGGAAAGAAAGGGATAAAATAACTCTTGAGTTGAAATACACTGTAAGTAACCAAATAAGCTTCAGGCTACCATGGGCTTTCTTCAGATTCTCAACATTGGAATTAGAATTTAAGAACTTTCGTGAGTATGCTAATTTGTATTCATTGAAAATTTGAATGAATTGCCTCCTTGTACACTAAAATGTTTATATAAGAAACATGAAAGTGTGGTGTATTTTGATAAAATGAAAATTACTCTATGAAAACCAAGTTCTTTTATGATTCAAAAGGAATTTTTCATCGGCAACTCTGGCCAGTGGTATACTGGCTATTATCACACCAACATCTTCTGTAGTTTTACTCTATTTTTTAAATTTTTATTTACTTATTTTTTGCCACCGAGAATCAAACTCACAAACTCACACTTGCCAGGCAGGTTCTTGTGCCACTGAGCTAAATCCCCAGCCTTTACTCTATTTTTTCACTGGGACCCAAGTCACTTGGCATTTGGTGGATTTTAAATTTGTGTGTGTGTGTGTGTGTGTGTGTGTGTGTGTGTGTGTTATTTATTTTTAAATTGCTGTGAAAATAATTATATGAGAAAGAAAAACCACAGTTTTGGTCCAGCAGAATTTTCTCATCTTTCCCTTTATGAAACCTTGGGGCATAGAATAACTAATTCAGCCTGAAATAAAGCTATTCGCTAGTGGGGTTCAGCTGTTTACCAGATGAAGAGGGAAGATTCTTACTTTCATTACTAGAAACTACAGTGCACTTGGACAGAGAAAGATAATAAAAACAATTATGTGAAGGGAGTGTATTTTTGGAATTTACTTTCAACCTTAGTGAACACGTCTGTACAAAGGCATTTAGGTATATAAAATTGAGTACCATCTATCATTTTAACAGTTAAGGCTTCAGAATTTATATTTGTCTAGGAATGTCTTGGCCCTCGATTTTGTGTAATAATTTTTATTTAGTAGGATTTCTGCGTCACAAAAAATTATCTGAGGTTAAAAAAAATGTGTCTCATCTCCTCAATGAACAACTTTCAGTGTAGCTTTTATCTCATCAAAACCGTAGTTTTGTGGAAAGTTACCATGATAAGTGAAATTTAGAAAATGAAAATTTGTAATTATTACTTAGAAAATAATTAAAGAATAAAGTTGAAAAGGTGCCACCAAATAGATAAAATAGAAAGGTACAAATTTTAAAGTAATAGGAGGAATTGAGGCTTTACTAAAAAAAAAAAAATAAGTGCATCTTGAAGCATGTTTTTGCCCTTTGGATATAATGCCACCAGACAGCTTCCAGATCCCCACTGAACTATGCAAGAAGGTCCTCAAACAGAGTCATTTAAAAAACTTCCCAGTCTTATTTTAAAAGATCTAGCCCATACAATATCCATGTGCTGTAATAGACTTACAATCCACTTAATTTCTATGGTAAATATTTGGAAAAGATTATTATGGTTTTGACTTTCGAGTTACTTTCTAAGACTGATTCAATTCATTTAGCACTGTCTATAATTTTCAACAAGCATTATGAAGTCTTGGAAGTCTTTCTGAAGGGAAAGAACCTAGCACACATTTTACTCTTAAAAGTAAGGAAATTCTTACTGCAGATAAATTTAATATAAAAATCAATGTATGCTTCATTTTTGTACATTTGATCGCATACTTTTAAATACTGATATTATTTTTTCATATTTTAGAAGCATTTTTCAGATCCAAAATAAGATTTGAGCCCTTGAAAAGTTTGGATGCCTTACGTACTGCCAGTATCACGCAACACACGGCGCTTCCCTCTACCTCCTGACTCTCACCGCAGGCCAAATTTGTTGCCCCTCCTAGCCTTTCTCTTGTAGCACAGCGACAACAGCCACTTCTCATTACCGTGAATTACTTGGATTAGATGTGAAATCAACTTAATATTTTTTTCTGAGTAAGTTTTCTTTTGTTTGTTTGCTTATTTGCCCATCTGTTTTGTGGTTCTGGAGATCACACCCAGAGCCTCGTGTATGTTAAGGAAGCACTCTACCACCGGGCAACACCCCCAGCCCTGGATGATTTTTAAAAGATTACAGATTTCATTTCTTGGGATAAAGAGTGTATGGGGTGTGAATGGATTTAAAAAAAAAAACAAACCCTATGTTTCAGGAGTAAAATTGAGGAAAGGGTCTTCCAAATAGAAGAAATAGACTTTTTCCCTGAGGAACCATTATTTACAGCTTCGTGCCTCGATTACATTCTTTGGGCTTGGAACTCCAAGTGTACCTGGTGAATGCCGTGTATCTAAATTTTTTGCCTACTAAAATAGAATAGGCTGTTACCATTTGATAGAGAATAATATATAGAGCAGCTTCCATTCATTGAATGTCATTATGAGAATAGTTGTTAGTTTTTAAACTCAAGGTCCCATTTGATGAAAATAGAAAAACTTACTTCAATCTCATTTATACATTTATTGATTTATTGCTTAAATTAATTTTATTGGTACACTTTTGATACACATAATGTCACATCCATCATAGGGAATTTGCACCCATATATAATATACCTTGCTTCTTTTTTCCCCATCCCCCTTCCTTCCTTTCAGCCCTTCTTCCCTTTCCCATTTATAAAAGCTTTGCCTTCATTTTTACCTTCTATTCTCTTTTTTCCTTTCTCTTTCTTCCCTCTCTCCCTACCTTGTCTCATTTCCCTTCCCATTTGAACATTTGCTTACTATTTCCCAATATCTATCATCCAGGGCATTAATTATTTGTGACTGTAATCATGTATACACAGTGAAAATTGATAAAATTTCACTCTTAGACTACATGTTTCTTCCACTTTGGGATTTTCTTTCTTTTCCACACTGCTATCCTCCACACCAGATGCCTAGTAGTATGGTGTACTCCTTTTATAGCATGAAAGCTAGAGAACACCATGATTTTCTATTGATCATCACTATTCTAGATTCCATGAAAAGCTCATCTCGCTGAATGACCTGAACCTTAGAAACTCAGAGAAATTAAAAACAACACAGGTCAAGCAACCCTTAATAACAGTCTTGGGACTATAACTGGACCTGATAGGGTTTATGACTCTTGGAACTTGTCACAACATGAGATATATACATAATATCATGAAATCAAAGAGAATAACTTGGAACATTCATGCAAGTTCATTTAATCTGAAACAATCCTACTTGTCATATTGGGTTCACTTTGTGGACAAAGTTTGCAAAAAAATGGCAACTTACATCTCTTAAGAATTCCATGGTGGTGGCATCCTCTGTATTTCAGAAATGATACTGTGAAAGATCCAAAGATAACCTTATTTTCAACTTCAAATTTAGCTTTGCTATTGCAGTCTAAGTTTTCTAATAAGCAATAGATGTGTGTTAGAAAATCTTGAATATGTTAATAATATATACTGTGATAACTATGCTTTCCATTTGAAAAATTCAGAAAATGGTCTTAGAAGAATGAATACATGCATGGGACTAAGGATGTATTGTGTTTGAAATTAGTATGTTCTTTTAAAATTTTAGAATAACTGATCACTCTAAGAATTAAGATGCATTATGTACATGTACCAACTCCCCACAAGCAATGTGATCAGTAAGTAGTACTATAAACATGTACTAGTGAAAAATAAAAATTGAGAACTGGGCATGATGGCACATGCCTGTAACCCAACATTTAGGAGGTGGAAGCAGGTGAATCCCCATGAGTTTAAGGCCAGCATAAGCTACAAAGTGAGTTCAAATCCTGCCTGAACTACATAGAGAGATGCTGTCTCAAAAAACAAAACAAAATTTTTAAAAAGTGAGAAAAAAAATTGAAGAGAAAAATAAAAGCCATTTTGGTGTACAAAAGAAAAAGAATGCATATGGAGGTCATAGTGGACAAAAATATTAATGAAATCATGGGCTAAGCCTCTAAATTTTATTAAGTCATAGATGGTTTAGAAAGCAAAGGCTGTATAGCACCTTCAATAGACTGTCTAGTGTTATAATACTGTAAGCAGTGGTTTTGTTCTACATCAGTTTAGAAATCTGGGTTGATTTGAGAAATAGCAGACCCATGAAAGTGTCTGATTGGAATTTGAAAAGGGGCCTCTCAAAGGCCACTAAAGACAGAAATGTCCCATCCAGAAAAATGTACCCTGGATAAGAATAGGAGACAAAGTGAATTTTGTGCTGAAGAATACCAATGTGAAACAAGTGTATCATAGTAGTCTTCCCAGAAGAGGTGGTTGTAGAGTGTTAGTAATGAATGTGCTGGGCCAAAGGAATTTTTTCTTTCTCTTTTAAATTATTCGATAATTGCATTCAAGGCTGAAGAAACAAAGCTTTAAATTTTTTTAAATGCATGTAGAACTTGAATTAGAAATATGCTCAGAACTAATTTAATTTTCTATTGTCTCCTAGGCTGTGCTCTGTTTTACAATGGCCTCCCTTGCTGCAGCAAATGCAGAATTTGGCTTCAACCTTCTCAGAGAGATGGATAACAGTCAAGGGAATGAAAATGTGTTCTTCTCCTTTTTGAGTCTCTTCACTGCTCTGAGCCTCATCCGCTTGGGTGCTCGGGGTGATTGTGCACATCAAATTGATAAGGTCAGTTTTGGATTTTGTAGCAAATCATCAGGCAAATTGTTTTTCATGCACACACAAAAAAAGTGTCAGTGCAATGATCGCTACGTCAATGTAGGGCATTCGGAAAGCACGGGGTGTGGTATCTTTCCATATCTCCACAAACCCCTGGTTTGAAAAAAAAGCACACATGCTGAATCACTTATTTGCTTGTTTGTTTGCTGTCCTGGGTTGGAACTCAGGGTCTCACATATGCTAGCAAGGGATCTACCTCTCAGCTACTCTCTTCCCCTTTGATTTTGAGTTGGAAGCAGCGAGAATATTCCCAGGACCTCAAATCTGATTATTTTCTTTAATGTCCTGGTTCTCAAAGTGTGTTTCCTAATCCAGCAGGATCATCTGGAGAAATTATTAGAAATGCAAATGTTGGGTCCCACCCCAGACCTCCTAAATCAGAAAATATGGGCTTGGAGCTAGCCATATGAGTTTCAAAAAGCTTCCCAGGTACACACAAAACTTTGAGAACCACTACTGGATTATATAAATATGAATAGGGGAGCTAGAAGGAGATACTAATGATGCCTTACTTTAGACATTGGTTACCTGGACACAAATGACACCATGATACAAATCGAATAATGGAAAACTACCTGAATAGTCATCACCACCACCTCTTTCTCTATCACCATCAGAAAGTGCCTATGAAGGCATCCTTACAGACAGTCCCCGACACACTGTTATGCTCTGTGCTACACAGGGAAATGACATGGCCAGAGTATCTCTCCTTTTGCTCAGGAAATTACCTCAGAAATCCAGTAGCTCATGAGCAAGTAAAATACCAGATCCAGATTGCACACAGAGGTCTTAAAGTCACTCCTGTTTCTTCTACCTGAAGTCATTCCGGGTTTTACTGATTTTATTCTAGAGGAAGCTAGCCTATGTTGTTATCTGTCATGTCTTAGTACTTTCTGTGCAGACAACTTAAAATTGTAAGCTTCTTCTCTTTGCATAGCTCAATGTCTTTCACTGGGAGTTACTATTAAGTCTAGAGAGGCTTATGACTCCATTCACAGAGTACCGCGTGTTAAGGGGTTAGCAGTAGCATAGCTGAGAATGACATCTATGCCACGCTCTGGGGTAAGCCTTACAAGCACAATCTTATTTGATACTCCTAATAATACTTCAAAGAGGCATCATCATTGTGACTTCATAGAGGGGTTGTTAACCAGCCAACTGAGCGCTGAGAGATGTTGTATTGCAATTTCAACTCTGCATTCTCTTCTAAAGCAAAGTTGGTCAACTTTGGACCTGCTGGAATTTGAACTGGATAATTCTTTGTTGTGACGGGTTGCACATTACAGCAAAGGAGTTTAGCAGTATCCCTGGTCTCTCGCCCCTGAGTGCCAGTAGTGCTTTCCTGTCGTGACAAAAAATATATATCCAGAGATTTTGTCTCCTTCAAATTCAATCCCTAGTTGAAATCAACCATCCTGAAGTCAATATGCTGCAATGCAACACAGAGTACTTTATGGTGAAGATTTAGTCAGTACTTTTCTAAATAGATATAAATGTTTTGAAAGAATTCAGCAGTTAATAAGAATGTACCCATCCATTAATAAAATATGTAATGGTTAAGAACGAACTGAGGTAACAGTATCATGGAAACATAACCAGTCTTGGGTCCAAATGCTGACCTTAGGAAGATTATTATTTCACCTCCGTGGGGCATTAGGCCCTCATTTGCACATTGAAGAAGTCCATTTGACAGTATTCAATTAAAAAAGAAAAAAATCTTTAAGGTTGTTGCTGTTGAATGTGTCAGACCATGACGAGCAGGGTCCGCTCCACCACAGAAGTGCGCCTTGCACACAGCAGCAGAGCCACCCAGGTCTGATTCACCACGTGAGCTCAGGACAGGTGCAGTCTTGCAGGTAGCGTGGTGAATTTTTGAAAGTTTCCTTGATGCACACCACTACCTCATATCTCATAAGTCAACAGTTCAAGGGAGGTGCATCTCAGAGAATTGAAAGAGCTGCTGTCCTGCCGGAGTTGCTCTTTAATATTCACCATCCTATCGGTTACTTCCATGTGTGGCTTTATAACTCGTTTTTTGTTGTTGCTGTCTTTTTGAGACAGGTTTTGCTATGTAGTTCAAGCTGGCCTTGAACTCACTTTGTGGCCCAGGCTGGCCTTGAACTCATCGTGATCCTCCTGCCTCAGGTGGGATTACATGGATGAGCCACCACACCTGACTTTCTCTCTTATAACCTCCTATAAGAAATTTAAGAAAAAAAAAGTCAATATCATAAAATCATTCCCATAATTTATTTGTGCAAATAAATTCAGTGCTTTGCAAGATGCCTTTTTGGAAATTAAATTTCAGCTTCATTCTTGCCTTCATTAGTTGTTTATGACATCTGACCCTTGATACCACGGACCACATGTCTGTACTTTAGGTAAACCCAAGCTCAACTGATGCAGTAATAATTCATGGTTTCCTTCCAAGTGTGCCTTTTAAGCGTTACTATGTACATTTGATGATCTTTTTTTTTCTTTCTGATTCTCAAATTGTAAATTAGGGAAATAGAAATCCTTTAATCCTTCCCCCAAATCCCAAATAACTTTGCTGTCTGACTAATGCTGTGACTTGATTTTTCTTAACTCACCTAAGCGTCAGCTGTTCTTTCTGAATCCTTGGGTTGCTTACTGGATTAAAGTCAAGAATCAGCATGCTTTCAGGTTCAGTGAAATTAAGGTACCATGAAGACTGCTTGCCACTCAAATAGTTAAAGGTCCAAAAGAGTATATTTATATACTTGATTATGTGTTCAGCATTTTTTTCATTCATTTCTAATATTACTATCATTTGTTAGCCCATTCTAATATAAAAGTGCAAACAATTCAGTTTTCCTTTTTTGGAAGTACTTGTTCCTCTCTTCACTCTAGCATAAAATTTTTATTGAAATACATTATGCTTATTTATATTTATCTGAAATCATGTGTTCTGATGTCGATATTATTTAAAAACCATAAAAATTTGAATTTTCTAAAACAAACATTTAAAAAGTCATTATACTCACAGTATCTTTTTATTCTACCAATCTGTAAGAAGAAATAATAATTTTATGATTTGGCATGACTACACCAAAGAAGCCCAGAGAAAAACAGATGATCCATAATCTCCTTTGGAAAAACCTATAGAAAATTTACAAAGATAACTCTGAAAAATTTTGGTCAAAGACGCAATTTATTTTTCTTTTCTGGGTTTAAAATTAATCACTAGATTCTTTTTTCATGGTAATAAATAATATGGGTCAAATTATATCCTATAATTTGCAAACCAATTATCATTTAGACAAAACAATGTTGCATAAAAGTCAGCTGCACTGAGGTAGGCAGAGCGTTGTGAGTTCGAGGCCGGCTTGGGCTACAACGCGAGTGCAAGGCCGGCCTGAGCTACATAGTGCGACCCTGCCTCAAAAACCCAGGGCCAGGAGTTTGGCTCAGTGCCTTAAGAGCCTGCCCTGGCAAGTGCGAGGTTGTGAGTTCAATCCCCGGTGCCACAAAAAGTCAACTACAATATTCATTGTGTTCTCAATCAATTGTGATACAATCTTTCTTCCTAACCTGTTCTAAAGATCAGAGAACTAGACTCTGTGATTCCCGATATCTTATTTTAGGAAAGAAAGGTATAATGGAGGCACTCATGATCAAGGTCAGCAGACACAAGGCTTTCTCTTTTTAAACTGAGATGATTGACAGCAGTGACTCCCATTTGCACCTTTTACTTTCCATTCGCTTTCTAATGTAGATGTCAAATCGACACAAGAATGAAACAATTATAATGACATAGTTCAAGTTATAATGATTCTTATTATTTCCTCCCTTATTGGAGTAAAAATAAATGATCCCATGGAAGGGAGAGGGTCCTTGTTGAATTTTCCTGTGCTAATGCTAGGTTACCAAGTCCACAGGAGCTGCAAAGTAAAATTGATCATAAAACTGAGACAGGATTATTCAAAAGCCCAAAATACCTTGGCGTGTTCTATTTATGAATTTACTTTCAATCATTTGAGAAGAGACAATTATCATATTTTTTAAGGCCTTGAAAATTCGTGGGTTTTGCTAAGGCAAAAGAAGAAAGGGAGAAGAGTTTCATGTTCCATGATAGCAGTGAAGTAGGGGCTAAATGACCTAGAAGTCCATCCAGACTGCCACCTTGATGTCTGTAGATACCATATTTGTGAACTTTAAATAACTACGGATTTGTATAGCAAGCTTGCTATGTTTGCTTTGCCTTATTTCTCACACCATCTCATCTTATTCCACATTAAACGGAGGTAGAAATTGGGGTAAGTTCCACTTTTTGTAGCATATTAAGATTAAAATTGACACTCACAGCCTTTGCAGGTTTTTGTAGTACTATCTATTCCACTTTCCCCATGTCAGTAAGCTTGTGATGCTGATGAGGGGTCTGAATCACTGAAATTTGAAGTTCTCACAAATACTGGTGATGAAATTAGCTGGTTTAAATAAATTTCCATGCAAATTTTTAACCTAGTGTCGGAATGGTCTTCAGTGTCTTGAGTCTCTCCTCTCTGATGAGAGATGTGGTCAAATGCAGCATACCTGACCCCTGCAAGCAGACCTGCACCTTTTTACAGAAAATACAACCAGGTTTCCAAGAGTTACACAGACAAGTCCACGTTTGCCTAGGAGATTTTTAGACCTTTCTTTTAATTGGTTGGAAGAATAAAAGTGAATTAAATACATGACTATCTCTGGGTACTGTCCATTTATAGAGATGGGGGGTAGCAAGTGTTAATTTTGCCTCAAAAGTTCCATGACTGGCTGCCCATGTACAGTACATTTTATCACTTGCTCGCTGAGAAACTATTTTGGATTTCAGAACTCATAGACACAAAATCTTAAGAAAAACTTGAAAAAGTGCAGAAAGAAATTAATACTTGGACATAGTAGCAATTATTAACAAAAGATATTATGAGTGCCACATCGGAAAAGGAAAATTCTAGGCCTGCTTAGTTTAAAATGATTGCAGGATTTTAAATTATATCTCCTAAGCCTCAATGGAGCTTCTTTTTTTTAATACTCCCTAGATATTTAATGACTACTTTTCACTTTTAGTTAAGCCAATGCAGCCTCCCACTTGACTAAACCAATTTTCCATGTTTAAATTTTACTCTTTTTAATACTTGTACAGATTTAATCATTGAGCAATTATTAAATTGTTCCCCCAGGATGCGCAAGTCAAAGTTACTAAACTCTTTTCATTTTTCAGCACTGAATTAACACTTCCTCTTTATGGTACATTTGCCAATGAACAATCTGTATTTTAACAAGGCCATAGAGCGCCCGCACTTTTATTTCCTGCTGTCTATGCTAAAAAACAAACACAAAAGCACAACCACCGACAACAAAGTCTCAACTCCTTGCTTTATTTCACCGAGATCTTACTTTTACTTTTATTTATTACTTTTTTAATTTTTAAAAACCATTTTTAAAGTAACATTCTAGTTCACAAACAACTGTACAGATTTATAGTATGGTATTTTTTTTATCTATGGATACATTGTAGAGAGATTAAATCAAGCTAACTTACATACTTCTCACCTCAACAACTTTTCCTTTTTAATTTTTGTTTTGTTCACCAGGTCCTTTCTTGCTCAGCACCTCCAGGTATAGGCATTTTTACTCCCTGTGCATGTGAACGTTACTCCACCTGTGGTCTTTAAGTGAAAAGTCTGGCTCCGTGTAGGGAGGAAACTTTGAGTCCCTCTAGAAGGTCTGGTTTCTGAAGGCTGTGTGCTTGGCAGTGGGCCACCCTCCGCGCTCTCTTTGTGGTCCTGCTGAACTTGCTATGACACCTCCCTGGTGAAGGCCGAGTCAGGGTCAGTGATAACTCCTCCTTGGCTCAGTCTTGGCCTGTCTCCTAATTGTCAGATGTTTCTGAAATGATTTAGTTTAAAAACTAACATTGTTTGTTGAAGAAGGAAGAGTAGGAAAAAGAAACTTTCTGGCTAGGAAGGAAGTTTTCAACTACTGTACCGTGCATCCTTTTGGGATAGCTGAAAGAATTGGCTGAGTGATTAAAAAACTCACAGAGAGTATTTCAGTTGAATCTTTTGTTGAACTATCTTGTATCTGAGATCTCAGAATCTTGTCATCTTTGCAAGCCTTCTCTTTTCGAACATAACTTGAGAAATTGTTTCTGTCAAGTATTACTTTTATTCTGTCAATTATTATTATTATTGTGGAAATTAAATCTTTATATAAATTTAAAGGAGACTGGCAGAGTATTTCTTTATAACACTAATTTTTTAAAAAGACCAGAACTTTGATTATACAAAGTTTTTTTTAAATCTATTGCCTTTTTTGTATTCTTAACATGACATCTCTCTCTCTCTTTCTCTCTCTCTCTCTTTTTCTTTTTTCTTACTAATGCTGCAAATTCCAGTTGTAAGATCAAATGCTATGGATGCTAGAAGGAGCATAACAATGCTTTTTTGAACATTTCCTAAGGGAGATACTCATCTGTTTTTAATTTAAAAGGCAAAATACATTGTTCTTTGGGAACTTTGGAACAGTTTTAAGATAAGTATTTTTAAATTCCCTCAGTCACCAAATTAAAAATTCTGGTGGTTGTAGGGAAATGATTCAACCATTTCCAACACCAAAGCTATTGCAAGAGGACAACCTCTACACAACAGCCCAGTAAATTTTAAATTCATTCATTCATTCATTCATTCATTCATTCATTCAAGTCATGATGCAAGTATTTTAAAAAAATCGTTTTGGTCCTCTTGAGACAGAATCTGTGTAGCACAGGCTGGTCTGTAACTCTCTGTTTAAACCAGGCTGTCCTCAAACTCATACCATTATCTTTTATAATATTTTGTTTTGTTTTGCTTTGGCTAGAAGAGGTAGGAAGCTTCTCTTATGCCTGTGAAGTTCCAAATTATGATACAGTTTTTTCCAAGGCAGTGGATTCAAAATTGCATGAGATTCAAAATTCACAAATCCAGCATCACTCAAAAAGTGTTTTAAATTTCTTTATTTGAATTTAAGGCAATATTAGGTACTACTCACGTTAGCATCTCAGCTTTGCTCCAAATCTCTTACTCCTTGGAATGTCTGCAGCATCAGGGTTACCTATAGACCTTCCTGCACCTCCATTTTAAGAAGACAAGATAAAGCTTTTTGTTGGAAAAAGTCAGTGGGCATGATATGTCACTTCTCTCCTTTGAAATGACTTGCCTTTCTCCTATATCTTGATGGTTGACAGTGATACTTGCTGATGATACTCTTACCCTATGATTTGGGTAGTCAGGAGTTGATATTATCTTATTTAATAGAAATGTTAAATAGAAACAAGATTCTCATAATGTAGTGAAAGTTTAAGATTAAAAGATCTTACATTTTCTTCATATTTGCTTTAATAAAATGTATATACTTTCTAGTGGATTGATATGACTTATGCCTTTCAGTGTTTCATTCTCACAGTGCCAATTTGAGAGATCTATAGATTTAAAGGTGAAGGAAGGTTTTTCACATAGAAAGTGCTGTTGTTTTTGTGGGCTGCAGAACAAGAATTGTCCAGGTATCTGGCCCATGATCTCTACAGGTTCTGGGTCAAAATTTCAAATTTTTTCATAGATGAACACAAACTGTGGGTAATCACTCACAACTGAAGCAAAATTTACCTGAAAGAATTTAAACTGGTCAAAAGTGTACCTTAACACAGCAATAATTTTTTTAAAAACCTAATACCATAAGTAAAGTTTTGAAACTTTCTTACTTATTAGGCTTTCCAATTTCATTTTATCATGAACCTAGACGATTTTTGAAAAATAAACACATTTACCATAAGTCTTCAAATTTGAAGCATTTTAAAAGTAGTCTATATTAAAGGAACAGAAGGGTCAAAGCCTGAAAAATCCTCTTGTTTTGTCAGAAGCCTTTCAAATGTGACTTCAAATCAAGATCACAGTAACCAGAGAGGTAGAGGGTGGCAACAGAGATGATGGTGGAATTTAGTAAAAACAGTCCACTTTGGGGAAGAAGCATTTCATAACCATTATTATTTACAAATAATCCTGAGAAAACCCTCTATCAGGTTAAATTAGTTTTTTTCCCCAAAATCATGTCTGATAAATAAAATACAGTTTTTAAATTTGGTCAATACAAATGACTTTCTGAACTAAATTTGCTTAGTACCTCCTTTGTATAACACAATGTGTAAATATAAGAAATAAGACAAAATGTGAAAATATGAATTTCTGTATGCAAAGAAATCTTTTGGATAAAATATGGCATGTTTTCACATAATTTTTAGTTTTGAAGATTAGTGAATCTCTATGTTGAAAATTCTATAAAATAAGAAGCAGGAGAATAGAAATCTTTAAGTGATTAAATGGAGATGATATAGTATTTTAAGACCTATCTCATACAAATAAAACAATACTGCTCTATAAAGTGAAACTTTAAAAATTAGTGACAATAATTGATAGGAAATTTTAACAAGTTCCATGATTCCATAAATGCTAAAAAAAAAATGCAAACAACAAGAAAAGAAGGGTGGGGCTCTAGTAGACAAAATTTAAGTAAATTTAAATGAATCTATGAATTGATAACCTAACTTGTTTTGGTGCAAGTGCTAGAATGATATCTGCCAGTTCATTTAAAAAGAAAAGAAAAGAAACAACAATAAGAAAATACTTAGCATTACCTAGATCATAAAAGAGTCCACAGGTATTTTGAATTATTTTGGTGAGGCAGTGAACACTCTGGTAGCATTTCATTGACTATGTAGTGTTGAAAACTGCGGAGTTCAACCTTTCAAGCACACTTTTTATTAAATGTTACATTAGGAGGAAGTAGAAATGAAGTTTTACTATTTGCGTGTGGCTTGATAACCAGATGAACGTATTTTCTCATCACTGTAGCATTTATGTAAATGAACACAAATTCCAAAATCCAGGAGAATCTGTGAAATGTCAGGATATGAAAAAGGAGAAAGTGTAATAAAAATCAAAAGTAGAACCTGTTTCTCTTCTTTCAGCTCACTGATATTCACTTGGAGTCATGGGGAGAGTCAACTCTAGCCCCCAGTGAACATGAAATGGCAATTAGACTGTTTAATTGGCAAAGATATTTTTATTTATAAAGCCTCTTGCCGGCTCTTCCCCTAGCAACTCTTGGTTCTGACATCGCTTTCCTTGTGCCCTGCTTGCAGACGCTGTACTTAAACACTGACTCAGGACACAGAAACTCTTCCAATAATCAGGTAAAGGCAATGTGTTCTTTTTTAAAAAATGAATAATGATTAAATTGAGGAAAGTAACTGTTGTATGAATGTATTTTAATCTCCCCCCATCCTTTTAAAACAAATGTGATTGTGTATATTTCAAATAAAATTTTTGACAATTTGTTTCTTATTCAGCAATTAAAAATATTTCGCTTGCTCTTTGGCTAGATTGTGGTAAGAAAGCAATGAACCAAAATATCTGCCCTTTTCCTTTGGTATTCACCAGCAACTTACCTTGGTAAAATCAGTTATTTACTACACACATTCATTGTTTTGTATTAATAACTTGATTTTGCTTATTTATTTTGGTATATCCTTTAATTCGATCACAGACACTAATATGAGGAAGGGCAAAGGATTGGATATACATATAACATTATTTACTGCTTTTATATCATTATTTTTCAACTGTCTTATGGTATAATGTATATGTTTTATAACATGAATAAATGATATTATGCATATCCTTGTAGTCCAAAAATAAATGTTACACATCTTTTTTAAAAAACAGCAAGGACTTCAGTTTCAACTGAAAAAACTTCTCTCTGATATAAACGCATCCCACAAGGATTATGAACTCAGGATTGCCAGTGGTCTTTTTGCAGAAAAAGAGTTTGATGTAAACAAGGTAAGTGAAACTTCTGTCTTACAAGATTATTTCCAACTGGACGTGAATCTTTTAAAATGCGTTATATGAACAAAGACTTGTGCCTTTCTACTGAGTTATATAAAAGTGATTATCTTCTTCTTGTTACTAATTATTTTCCCAAGGGTCTTCAAGATATCATTAATGTTCCCAAAGCTCAACTTCTCACCCAATGAATCCACATGTTTGGTTTTAGGTTGATGGACTCCAAAACTGAGGAGAACATCCACACTGGCAGCAGTGTCAGCTATAATGCAGTGTGTGTTTGGCTGTGTGTGCATGGGGCGGGGGGCATGATGCAGACTTGAGGCACAATCAGGGGACTCATGATGCAGAGGGAAATGTTAGATAAATGGTGAGGATCCCCATTAAAGAACAGATGTGCCTGCCCAAACTGGGGGTTCTGCGAGGGATCTCTTGGTATAACTCCAAAGGAAAGCCCAAGATCATCTTACTGCGCTGAGTTGTTTATGGATAGGGTAATGGGATTAGTGGACCAGGTTTCGGTGATGAAGGTCGGGAATTAAGAGTAACTGAATCCGTGACTATAGCAGCGGGAGATGTGACCTGTCAGGTGGGGCGGTATCACTGGGCTGCTGGGAACCGGAAGTCAGGTGGGTGGGGCAGACGTGGTCGGACCTATCAGAAAACATCTACCGCTGCTGCCTTTAGGCTTCACACTTAGGCAGTTTAGCATCCCTGGGGTGAACTCTCTCTCTCCACTCCTTTCTCTCTCAAGGCCTGATTTTCATCTCTCCTTTCAGCAGTTATTTCTTTATCCTATCAATGAGATTGTTTATAAATAAGTCCCCTATGGGAGATACTGCCAGATAAAGCCAGTCATTGGCAGAGGACGCGCTCAGGCCTAACAGGTGGGAAAAAGGAGTCAGCAGACAAATACTTTTTAATCTCTGTATGATGCTGGCTTCAGTGCATTCATCAAAGTGTTTTGTCTACCAAAAATACGTGAGGCGCCGAACGCATTCTCAACGCTGTTGTGTTCAACCCACCCGTGATTTGGAAGCTGCTTACCTGGGTGGGGCCGTTAACCAGACACACTGCCCGTGTTTACCTGGATTTCTTTCCCCTCCCTTCTAATCCTCCACTTCTCAGACAACTATATAATCCTGCCTCAGTCGCATTGCTGGGCTAGTCTCTCTATGCAGCTTTGCCAGCTCTGTGTCCCGTCCAATCATTATAGTCCCCTCTGTGCACCTCCCGTTCAAATTCGTTGCCCCTCCCCCGCACCACTCCCAAAATGCTTTGGTGCTGAAACATTCAAACGCTTCGGTTTCGAGCCTTCCTGCAAGATTTCTACAAACATTTTATAAGGACCGTGTTATACGTTCATTCCGTTTGATTCAGCTTCTCTATTTCCATGTATACTGCTGTGTGCCCAAGGAATTTGACTCTCATGCCACTACTAGTCACAGGTCTCCGTATTTCTTTTTTTCTTTTTTCTGTCATTCATAGTTTGTAAAAAGCAGTGTAGTCAGAAGTGCAGAAACACAATGAGGGTGAAATTTGATCAACAACATGGAAAGTAGAGGTACGACTCATTTTACTGCCCAAATATTTCCTAGGACAGTTAGTTGTTCTGAAGTTACTTTTAATTTTAAAGGAAGTATGAAGGAGAAAGTGACTAAAATGAAGTAAGTAGGATGTGCTTAGTATAGCCTGGTATCTTAGGCTCAAAATCTTGAGATTTAGCTTTTTGGGCTTTATCTTGCATGTAATGAGTAAACTTTAAAGATTTTCAGCAGGAAAAGGTCTAATTAGGAGGCCACTGGGATATTTAGGATAAGAGAGCAGTGGTAGAGTCAAAGTGTGGGTTTTAGCTGTAATCTCTGCTAGTATCTTCCAATCCATTTCAGATAAAGTTAAGGCAAAATAGTGTTTGCTACACAAATTCAACTATAAGTTCACTATATCCACCTTTCAATCACTTTTCTAGACTTCCAGCTTTGTGTACTAATTTTTGAGGCAGATTTGAACTTGTTTATTGAGTAAAGCAGTAGAAGTTAAGAGACAAGTTCAAAAATACATGTCTTATATGTTGTTTGTGGTAATTTGTAAATATAATAATTTTATAGAAGTGCATTCTTATTTATAGACCTATATTGAGTGTGCTGAAAAATTGTACAAGGCCAGAGTGGAACGAGTTGACTTTACAAATGATATAGATGATACCACATATAAAATTAACAAATGGATTGAAAATGAGACACATGGTAAGTGCAATACTCTATTTTTTACAAGATCTGTTAGTTAAGTGTGAATATTAATAACTGTCAACCTTAATGCAAGAGTCTTTGTACACATAAAGGGTAGCTCCTACTAATCCAAAATCGTTGTTGCTAGTATTTAAAATGGCTTTCTCATTAGGCTGCAATGTGACTTTGTGTAATCTTAATATTTTGAATGCTTCATACTTATCAGACAGCTTGCCTTTTACATTATCTCTTGCGACTGGGAAACAACCCTGTGGGACAAATACACATTATGACCATTCTGTAAATCAATAACAAGCTGATATAATTTTCTGAATTAACCACAAGATCTCACTTTCATTAAGAGAAAAAAACTAAGAGTTACTTACAGCACATTATTTTCAATAACCATAACACAGTATTTCATTCTAAAGGTCAATCAATTTTGTTGGGATTGGGTTCATTTTCACTTCACTGTTCCTTCTTGGTCTGAATCTTACCACTATAACATCCTGCTGTCAAAGGAATTAATTTTCATGCCATTGCTTTTTTGAGAGAATTTATAGTTTATTTTTTAATAATTTCTTCATTTACTAAAAAACAAATAACATTTTGGGAAAAATATACCTTCTTGAAAAAGTTTAACTGTTTATTGATAAGTCTCTTTCACACTTAAAGACTAAATTCTAGCCTATATTCTAGTTTAGCACATTAAAAAAAGTTAGTATATGTACATTTAGTACTTTAAAATTAATAAGGAAAATCATTCATCCTTCGTTTTTTTTTTTTTTTTTTTTTTTTTTTTTTTTGCGGCACCGGGGATCAAACTCACAACCTCGCACCTGCTGGGGCAGGCGCTTAAGCCGCTGAGCCAAACTCCCAGCCCTAATCCTTCATTTTGTTAATCAATGCATTTCAGAGCTAGTAATTACATCTTCACCTAAGGGTTGGTTATGGTTTGTACCCTGTTGAATATGGCTTCACCTGAGAAATACAGATAACATACATTCTCAAATGGAGACACTGAGAAGCGTACAGTCAGTTTTGTGATTAAAAATACAATATCTTAGTTTTCTTTTTGTTCATTCATACATCCTTATACAGCAGTGAATAACTTTGACCTTTAGCCACTGAAAGTTTCAAGTTATACCACTTATAAATCAAGGGAAACTGTAACTATTACTTATTTAGTAACTAAATGGTATTCTATGTGGTATTTAATATTTAAGGGTATCAGATTACTAATATCTTTTTCTAATTGGAGTATTCAATCCTTTCTCATTCAAATATATGTATAATAATAATAATCTTGTTAAGCATATGCATTCAATACCTATTTGAAGTCAAAATTCAAATTGTTGCCAATATTCTAAACAACAGATGTAGATCATAGTTACTGTTCTTCTCCCCACATAATACCGTAGCCATCCATTTGAAAGGCAAATTTGATCCATCATGATATGCCCTTCCTTAACTTTCAGTGAACTCTGAATAGTCATCAGCCACCACTTCCAGGATAATCTGAAATTCTTACCAGACATTCCAGGCTCATCATCCTCTGGGTCCTGCCTCCACCCTTTCTAACCTTACTTGGTCTAACAGAGATAAATGAGTTTGCAATCTTTGAGTCACTAAGTCTTTGCTTTCAGAAAGATCATTGCCCTCCACCACCCCATTGCCCTTACTTCAAGCAGACAACCCCATCCATCATCAGTTGTCCCTAATCTGTGCCCCACAGAACCCTGATCACATAGAGAGGGTACTAGTGTTTCACGACTGCTTTTTTAGTTGGTAATTATGTTGAGCTAGAATGCAGCCCAGTAATGTCATGCTTTCATAGTTCTGGTTCTACCACCAAGCATGGGTAAAAATTTCTAGCAAAAATTCATTCATGTGAAAGGAAGTAAGGAATTAGCCCTTTCAACTGAGTGGTGGTAAATTAAACTTGGAATGTCACAGCGACTCAAGGCGGCCTAGTCAGCGCAGGAAAGGCAGTCTGCTGCCTGTGAGCAGAGAGGCTGGAGACTCTCTTCCTGGCTGAAATCCCATTGTTGCATTACCACAGTGTGATTTTGTATAAATTACTTAATCTTTCTGTGCCTCAGTTTCTTCAACAGAAAGCAGAAAGAATAACAGTGCCTACCTCCTCCAGATTTTATGAGGATTACATCAAATATTGTACTTTGAGGATTTAGAAAGTACCAGACATATTAATTGCTCGTAGGTTATTACTAATGTCACCAAAAATATTACTTTTTTAATTTGATGAGAAAATCTTCATGCCCATTCATGATCTTTGAAAACACTATTTTAAAATTGGCATTAACAACTAACTTGTCTTTCCTCATTGAATTTTTCAAAAGGCAAAATAAAAAAGGTGTTTGATGATAATAGCATAAGCTCGTCTGCTGTCATGGTGCTGGTGAACGCTGTATACTTCAAAGGCAAGTGGAAATCGGCTTTCGTCAAAAGGGACACTATAAAGTGTCACTTCAGATCGCCCACGGTATGTGCATCTCTGATGCCATTCAGGGAACTTTCCCAGTAGTATTTCTTTGCAAGAAATTGTGGTATTTAACTAAGCAAATCATAGGTCTACCATTTCTTTATCCATTTTCTGCATTGCCAATACTGTACAAGCAGTTGATTTATAAAACAATGCTAATACAGGTTATAAAACACAACTGAAGAGGTCTAGCCCATGAATTGATATTTCTTAATATATATTCAAAATTGAAATATGTAGTAAAAATGAATTTAAGATATCCTAGTTGGATCTGCATACAAGGAAAGCATTAATAAAAATGCATCTGTTATTTTCATAATTTTGACTGTAGGGTCTACTTTTAGAATCACTTACTATCAGTGATTTTCCTGAGTCAAAGTCAGGATGTGTTTCTTTTTGTATGGGGAAAATCTATACTTAGTAAAGCTATGCATTTCCAAATATATTTTATTTCTTAATTTTTAAAATATAAAACTCTTTATTACCACCTTTCACAGAATATATATTCTTGGGGTTTTTCCTTCTTTTTATACTAATTTATATGTAAGTCTTAATATAGTGGAGACATCAGATATACCATGTTGGTATTCCTGTCCAGCTTCTTAGGAGCTGAGTTGTCTGAGACTAGTTAACCATTATAGATCTCTGCTTCAAGTGCAAAACGAAGTGATATAATTAGGCAAAGTCTAAGATTCCCTTTAACTGGCTTTCTATGTTGAAACATAGAAATGTCGTTTTAACTTTAAAACTTAGCTTTATTTTTCAACTATTAAAATTTCCTATCTACACTGTCCCATAACAGAGGTTTTAGACACAGAAATTCTGAGTGCTGATAGCAATTAGAGATCGCTAAATGACTCAGAAGATGGGAAACAAAAGATAAGATAGGCGGGCCTTGACTGCAGGTATGATAACTCTATGTGAGGAGTCAGAAGAGACTTGACATAGTCAGGACTGGAGCAGGATACACACCAGGCTTGCTGCGCTGGCTTGTCTCCAGCAGCTGCATGACTGCCAGTCAGCTGAGCTGTGTGTCCATCCCTGGCGGGTCCTAAATCAGATTCCTGGGGAGCAAGTTCATGATGTAGGTATCTCTGAGGGAAAAAAAAGGAGATAGAAACTTACATTTTGAAAATCATGTATGAAAAATAATAGAATAAATCCTAATAAAATACAGCTCTGCCCTATAGAGGTTGTATTTATAAGAAGCATACTAAGTAGTAATAGAATAATACAAAGCATACTAAGTAGTACTAGAATTTTGACAGGGTTTTGAAGTGATGTTTTATTTTCTACCTCTTCCTTCATCTTTGCCCATGATAAACTACATTTGTTGCATCATTTCCAACAATAAAGACAAAAGGCAAAAATACTCTTGGCTTCTGGATTGAGAATTTGTTTCACTTGTTTTTGTTTCTCCTCCTAATGAAGCTTTTATTTCACCAAGTGATAGCCTATAATAAACTTGTTTTAAACCCTCTTCCAGCTGGGTTACACATTCTGTATAATATTACTATATCACATAATTTATAGTGGAATAGTCTGTGGAACCTCAATCACTGATATTAGTGTTGTTTCTATCACATTAAACATTGTGAAATCACCTCTATAGCATGTGATTCTGTCCTGCCACATATAGACATAAAGTACTGTGGTCATAACATCCTAGCCCCCTTAGCCCAGGCTCACGTCATCTATCCTGTCTCACTGGGAAGATGTGCCTTTTTCTTCACTCTCCTTTATTTTTCCTTCCTGAGTACTAGTCCTAAAGTCAAAAGAGGGCAACTTTTCCAAAGGGAGAAGGATATTAACTTCAAGGACAGGGAATTATCTCTTCTGTCATGTAGAACCTTTTGTCCTAAAAGGGGATATTTCAGAAATATTGACAGATTAGAAGATCAAAATATCATTAAGAAAAAGACAGTTATTGCCTCTGTGGTGTTTATAATCAACGTATGCTATCCACAAAAATAAAAAAGCTACTGAATTTCTTCAAGTTAATTGAAAGGATATTACCAAATATCGTGCAGAAATTTTTAATTATTTCAGATTTTGTTCTTAAATTGAATAATTTTGATAGTATTAATTTGTATTTTAATTTCAATAAAAGAAAAATCTGTGGCATCCAGTTTTCATTTTAGTGTTAATAGTTATTTACTGTATAGACAATTTCTGTTAAAACACTAAGTATGAGACAATATTCCTCTCGCTAAGCACATTAACTCACATGACCCTCGCAAAGCTATGTCACAAGGACTATTGCCATCTCCTTTATATAATGGGGAATATAGAGGGAGACAGAGGTGAGGTTACCTGCCCTGAGGTCACATTATTTAGGATTTTTAAACTCAGGTAGTAAGCTCAAAGTGTGTGCTTTTACCACTAGAATGTTCACTGATCCAACCAGTATTGGCAGCATGTCAGAAAAAACCTAGTGTCAGAAAAAACCTAGTGTCAGCAATATTCTTACGTGTACTTGGCCAAAATATAAAATGAAATGAATCTATAAATAACCTTCTGTTACCTGACTTTCAGTGTTCTAAGCAAGCTGTTCCAATGATGCATCAAGAACAGAGGTTCAATCTGACCACAATTCAGAATCCAGCCATGCAGGTGCTTCAGCTCATATATCACGGTGGCATGAGCATGTATATTTTGCTGCCTGAAAGTGATCTGTCCCAAGTAAGTTACTGTTCCTTCCAATAATGGGGAATAAGAAGACAGTAAGGATAATCTTGATTGTATTTTTATCTATGAACTTTGACATTTCAAGATGTTAGGATACTAGTTGCTTACCCACTTACTTATTCATTTATTGAAGAAATATATAGAAGTATATATTAATGTGGCAGATACCATTATAGATGCTAAAATTGACTTTTTGAAGGTTCAGAAATTAATTCTAGATAGAAGAACACTGTATCTATGTAATGACTTTCTCTCATTAGGTTTTCATCAATAACCTTTTTAAAAAAGAAGAACAGTGAGAAAATTATCATACGTCTGGCATTGCTAAATCTAATATGTGGCTATAAAATATTGGTACTTATATTTGATCAATAATTAACTTTATAATCTTCTTAAGAGATTTTAGCAAATATCATTTATTTTAACTTAAAGTGATCTATATTAATAAAGTAGTCCAAAGAACAAGCAGTAAATAGTTCACAAGATAGATTGCAAATAGTTCACAAGATAGATTCTCCCACTTACTGTCTGAGTTTTCTTTACTATAGTAAATTTACCTACTATATACAAATTAGATTAGTATAAATTTACATACTTTCTAAGATGAATGCTTACAAAATCCTGACTTGCCAGGTAATTATGAGAAATTTGGCAACGCAGTGGGGTGAATGTGAAAAAAATCCAACTCACAGTAACTAGGTATTGTAGGTTATCCACAAACTGGAAAATTTACACACAGAAAATTCAAACAGATTGTTTGTATAAACTTTGGCCCTTTATAGAAATACAAGTAAACTTTATGTGAAAAGCTGAAAGAGAATTACAATAATTCTAGATTTGATAAGAAATGTCTGTGTATAAAGTTTGGAAATAATGATCATGAAAATTGTTTCCATTATAAATCTAGAAGAATCTATAATCAGTTTTCAATATTCAAAAGTTGGCAATTCAATTAATGAATCTTTTGGGGGTAGCCATAGAGTTGGAGAAAGATGTGGGAACCTAACTTCATAACTAAGGTTGCATGCACTGCACTCTGGGTATATCTCCCTACATCCTCCTGAGCTTCAGTTGTGTCAACTTTTGAGTAGGAAAACCAACTTGAACCCAGCCTCCCAATGCACACGATTATGCTGGGAGACACTGATCTCCTAAGCTCTCAGGTCTGGGACTGGGGTTTTTGCCTCAATCCACCTGGACTTCATTGGCTTACTTGTGTAAGCTGTGAAACTATTTTTTTTCTGTGTCTTCATACCAGAACAATGGTAAAAAAAAAAACACTGATTCAAACAACTACTGAGCTCTTTTTTTCTCCCACTGATGATTTTTTGATTTCCACATTCTTTCACCTACTAATTGTTCTGTTTTGCCTATATCTGTTCCCATGTGGGCAGAGAACAGACATATCCTGCAGCACAAACAAGCCATATCTTGTTATGGCAGAGAAAATTTAACATATGGCTTGTAAGAAGCACTTAAACTATTTATTTAAATCATTTTCTCTTCCCAAACTGCCTTAGAATCTAGTCATGCACTTAACTACAAAAATCTTTTTGTAGTTGTTGCTTTTTTTCCTTCACCATGTGATTCTAAAGTACTTTTAATTATTCCTACAGATTGAAAAAAGCCTGACCTTTAGGAATCTAATGAACTGGACCAATCCAAGAAAAATGAAGTCTCAGTATGTGGAGGTGTTTCTTCCCAAATTCAAGATAGATAAGCAATATGAGATGAAACCCCATTTGGAAGCCCTAGGGCTGACAGATATCTTTGATGAGTCCAAAGCTGATCTCTCTGGAATAGCTTCAGGAGGTCGTCTCTACATATCAAAATTGATGCACAAATCATATATAGAGGTCTCCGAGGAGGGTACTGAGGCAACTGCAGCCACTGAAAATAACATTGTAGAAAAGCAACTTCCTGAGTTCACAGTGTTTAAAGCTGATCACCCATTCCTATTTGTCATCAGAAAGGATGACATTGTCTTATTTAGTGGCAAGGTTTCTTGCCCCTGAAAATCCGGTTGGTTTCTATTACCATAATCCTTGCAACATTAAAGAAACACCAGGAGTGAATGCTTTTGTTTAATTATAATCACATGGTGTTTTCTTTGAGTTTGTTCCTTCCTAACATTGATCAGCAGATGATACTGGTGACTTGACCCTTCTTAGACATCTGGTTCATAGTCTTGATTCCTACTCTTAGCATTTCTACTGGATTTTCTTCCATTTCTGATTTTATTGGTTTTCTACACATCCTCATTTCTCCATGGGCCACCTAGGAATTATGCATTTTGCTCTACTGACAATGAGAATGTAGAACTCTACAGTCACCATAGAGAATCTAACCTCATCATAAATGGTTTAGGAAGTAAGCCCAGCTGCTTCCTAGAAATGTGTTAAGACTAACTTTTCCTCATTGATCTAAAGAAGACATTAGAGTTACTCATCTGATTCTAAATCAGTGTACAATCTAGATGCTGAAAAATTATGAAGTTGAGATTGAGAACTAAAAAAAATTTATTAATAATTTCAAATTGGCACCTTTTGGGCTTTCTTTGATAAGAATTAATATGTACATAGTTTTTCAAATATAAATACCATCTAAGTATTCACAGTTGTTATTTGCAGCATGTTATTAATATGTTGTGAAGTTTGTAAGTTTTCCCTATTTATCATAATAAAATATACAACAGGTCTGTGCAGTGTGATTGTTTTCCTCTCATCAATTGTGAGACTACAAATACTTTATCTTCTAGACCAAATATGCAACCAACGAAAACAATGAATGTTTTTGTAAAATAAGTCTGATTTGGTTTAATATCACTGTTTTGTTTCAGATAGTTTTTCAACAAATACGTTAAGATGATTGGCTACTTTTAAATACTAAGATTTACATCATGAAGCAGATGGTTCAATAGTACAAACATTTACAGTAAGTCATGAGTGACTTTTAAAAACAGATTAAAAATAAACTGAGACCATGCTGAATTTACTTAGGAGTTTATAAATAATAACAGCTTATTGAGTTGTGTTTTCATTGCAAAAGACTTTCACCTGGATAGTAGTTGTATTAATCAGGAAGAGCCTATGACATGCCATTATGGTCTTCAGTGTGAGAACTGGCAGATGCTTGAATTTCAACACTGCTGAGAAATCCATGAATGCTGTATCAATGAATAAATGTGACAGGATTTGAAAGACAGAGAATGCCCAGCCAAAATAATTTAATCAGCAACATATAGCATAACTATTATACTCCCACTGGAGAACTTTATAGGGAATGAATTTAACTGATCTGCAGTAATGTGCTTTGGGGGAGGAATTTAATTTTCTAATTATCATTCTCATCTATGACTATTTAAAAATAGTATTTCCATTAGGGACTGGATATAGGAGCATTAATTCTGATGGAATCCATGTAATTCACACACCTTGGCACCCTCTGCTGACAGGGGACTCCAGGAACCACAGGGGAACTCATAGGCACTGAAGTGACATCGGAGAGTAAAATAAGATTATAAGGAAATAGCATATGTCCTAATCAGTTCAGGCTGCTATCACAAAATAACTTTGACTAGTTAGTCTATTAACAATAGAAATGTATTGCTCACAGTTCAAGGAGCTGGAAAATCAAAAATTAAGGTACTTGTAGTTTTGGTGTTTGGTGAGAGACCCTTTCCTCATATGACACCTTATTTCTGTGTCCTCACATGGCAGAAGCAGTGGAAGGACCAAGGCAGCTCCCTTTAACCTTTTTCAGATTAGCACCAATCCCATCCAGGAGGGTGGAGCTTTCATGATTCAATCACTTCTTAAAAACAACACATTAAGTATTAGGTTTTAATATATGAATTTGGGAGGACACCAACGTTAATAATTTAGCAGTGGAAACTAAACACAAAATTTCCTTATGATTTTGGTTAGTTAGTTCTGCCCATAGTCTACTGTGGGAGACAATTTGAGTAGCTCCCCTTGAATGCAGAACAATTGCTGCAACTTTGATTATATTGAGAGTTATTTCCTTATATTGATATATACAGAGCTGACTATGGTATTTCCTTCTCTCTTCAATTGGCTCTAAGCATTGCAAATAAGGTTAGCCGAGGTACTGGTATGTAACCTCTAAAGCCATCAGACAGTGTCCTGTTTCCTCGCATAGTGATCTCTGTAAAATATATAGGCACAGCGGGATGGCAGAGCCAGTGAGCTCCAGGAATGTGGACTGGGTATGAGCCTCGAGAAAGAAGCTATGAGTCCCAGGGGCATAAAGTTTACAAATCGGAAACTGAAACAGCAGCTTCCCAAAACAAATCATTTGCTACCTTGATTGGGTTATACAAATTGATCCCTCTGCATGTTTTTATCTCTGCATTTTGCAGAGATACCTTTTTCACTACCTGGCTAGCCAGCTCAAGTGGCTCACGTGGTTCCCACCATCCTCACTGTCACTCATCCTCGAGCCACACCCTTCTTCACAAGATAATAAATTCTGGGAGAGGCCTAGGATCAAGGCCTTTGTCTACACATTCTCATGAGGATTGGACTCAGGACCCCTTGGCTGCCTTTAACTTTGAGTATGTCTCAGTGTCTTTACTCTCACCGTGGGTTGTATTGGAGGTGGTAGATTGGAATTAACTTGCTGGGATTCCAATAATGTCTCAGTGGAATTATAAACATAACTTCGTGGATTGTGAGGAAGACTAGAGAAAGGATTACAGTAGTTGGATTACCGTACTCAGTATTTGGGATTACAATAGTCTACCTCATGGTTAAGGTTTCCATTTCATTCACGTAAGACTAGCATCCTGTAATTATGACAGAACTTTAGTTCAGTAGAATTGTCAAAACTTGAAACAGATTCTCAAACTGTGGCCCTCATGGAAGCATTGATTTTTCTGTTGAATTATGTCAATACATATTAGGCTCAATAATACAAAAGGTAACAGGTGCTCAACCCTTTTTTTTACCATTGAACATCATGCTTCTTGGGATAGCATCCTAGTCTGATTTGCTTCTGTATCTTTGCATTATAACACAGCATATAGGAGGCACTCAGTATGTCCTTAGGTTGATGAAGTCATTAGTCCCAAAAATGTGGTTTGAAAATGAAGTGAAATCTCAGGAACCATGTTAGTACAAAATGAAGATGGTGATCACATACTGGTTAAGACTTTTATCTTTTATGACCAGATTTTTTCAATCTGCTTATAAACTACAGGTATTTCCAAGGTGCATGCCTTCTTTCCTCAAGGTTCTTCCCCTATTATGATCCCAATAGTTGCATAGATTCAATAGTTTTTTATGCTGCTACCTATATGTTTCAGTAACTCCATTTGAAATCATAGTTGCCTCTCAAATAAGTCTATCTGAATATCCTAGAGTGAAATTCCCTAAGCATGTTTCCAAGGGGAAACATATCACCATGTTCTCTTTGAGCCTGCCATGTCTTCTTGGACACACACTTCTAGTTATTAAAAAAATCTAAGACTAAAAGCACAAAGCAACTGGATTATTTTTGTACTCTCCTTCATATTGGAACCATTAATTGGCATTGCCATGAAAATGTTTCTTTGATATCCCTTCTTTCTTTCTTTCTTTCTTTCTTTCTTTCTTTCTTTCTTTCTTTCTTTCTTTCTTTCTTTCTTTCTGATACTGCTCAACTTCAGGATACATTACTGCCCTGGAATGGTCTCCTCTGTGATCCACCAGCCTCCTCTGACTCATTTCTGTCTCTCTGAAGTTGTGAAGATACTACATGTTTTATTTGTAAATACCAATTATCTTTCTGAAACACAGATAAAATCAAGTCTTCTTATAAAACACTAAAGGTCTTTTACCCCACAAGGATAGAGTTAGAGTCGTCTAGCCTGGCTTGACAGTGTTACACAGTTTTGTACTACCTTTTCTGCTTGCTTTGCCAGTCTCTGGCAAAAACTGTACCATGTGAGCACTCTGTACTATCTGAAACCCAAACTCACTATTTCCATTTTGCTCATCCCATCCCAACAGCCTAGCATACTCCTCCCTTCTTTGTTTGATAATACTTATTTAATTGTCCAAGAAATGAGTCACCTTCATGTGATCTGTGTAGATTTCTACCCAGGTGAACTCACAAAGTGCATTTTTTCAGAGACATGTTCTCAACCTTTCTGCTGTGTGTTTATAAGTATATGCATACATGTGTGTGCACATGTGTGTTTATGTGTGTTGCTAGTTTAAGAAATCATTAAGGACAGAATGACATATGATAAGTACGCCTTCATTGATTTAAATAAATGTCTTAAGGTACTAACAAGGGGCAAAAATCCAAGTGCAAGTACAGACGTGGCTAGACAGCAGGTTCCCTTGCCAAGCTTGTCCCCAGCAACTCCTTGAGAACTCTGTGTTTGGGTGGTCATGTGCCAGAGCCTGTACGAAGGCAAGATCTCCAAGGCGTGGGAAGAGCACTGGATGGATCTTCTGTTTCTATAGGAACAGGAGCAGGTGTTTTTTCACTTACCTTATAATATATGGGGGGGCCATTACCACCCTAATCTTCTTCATTATTCTAGCTTTATCATTTATAAGACACTTTCACAGAACCTACTCATCCCAGTCATCAGTATAATCTTAAAGTGGAAATTATTATGCTGATTATTGCTATCCTAATTTTATAAGAAAAATAAGGATCAGAAAGAGTGGCCATTTCCTGTATCATGTGTGTTCTTTCTATCAGGACATGCTACCATCAACTTCATACCATGCTTGTCTCACTTGTGCCTATTTAGTCTGAGCGTCCTCTCTTAGCCTGCCGAATCTCACATGGCTTTCTCTTTCCTTGACGTGTCTATTTTCTGATCAAATATCTCCAATGATCTTGACCCTTCCTGGGACTTTATACCTCTTATAAACTTGAGCAATGCCATGAGGTGTTCTTATGTTTGGGTCATCACACTTTTAGGAAATTTCATTTGGCTAAATATTTCATTTGGCTAAAGGACTTATGTGGAAAAAATTGAATACTGAACGTAGTGTATACTTTTTTCTCTGTAATGTAACAATGTTAACATCCTATATTGTTATATAATATTTAATCCCAAGGACAATATGGTATAGTTTACAATGGAACTATTTACATTATTTTTGAAACTTCTTTCTAGGTTTGAAATTATTCCTAATTAAAGTGTCAATTAAAATTATTTTTAAAATACTTTATGGAGGAGTTAGTTTATTCATTCAGGCCAGATGAATTAATCGCAACCAGATTTGCCATTCCACTGAAAAAAGGCATAGACTGTCTCATTTCAAAGGTTAAAATAAAACTGTGAGAAAGAAGGCAATGTGGTACTAGTGCAAAGATATACAGATTGATTCTTGGAATGGAACACAAAGTCCAAATTAGACCTAGTTTCTTGTAATTGTTCGGTTTTTAACAATGTTGCAATAACAGTTCAATGAGGAAAGGATAATCTTTTTAATAAATGGTAACAGAACTATTCAATATCCAAACACATACATTCACATATGTGAATATATATAATTGTACATATGAATTGTTATAAATAAGAAATAAATGTATTCAGTTACTAAAAATGACTATGAAAAATGCAAACAAAACAATTTAATATATGCAAGAATTCTGATCAATCTGGTCTAGCTAGTCACTCAAAAATGGCATGGTGTGAATAAGTACATGAAAAGATGCTGAACATTATCGTAATTCAAGTAAATAGAAATTAAGCTGTCCTGAGCTACCACTTCTCACCCATGAGAATGACTAACGTGAAAAAGAACTAAAATATCAAATGTTGTCAAATATGTAGAACAACTGAATTACCAAAAGTTTGAGGAAATAAATGTAACCCTTTACAAGTTTTAAAAAAAATGTTCATGAAAATATGTTCACAATGTTAATGGTAGCTTTTATATCACAGTCAAAATTTAACACCACAAAAATTCTGATCAAATGAGTGGAAAAGCAAAAAGCATTAATTGCAAATATAAGCTCTCTGGGAGCTTATATAAAATACTAAAAAACAAAATAAAACAAAACAAAACAAAACAAAACAAAAAAAACCTCTCCTAATGCAAGTTATCCTAAATGTTAACTCTCTGAGAGAAGGAATAGCAACGTTATTCTCTCCATATAATTTCTCTCCAGCATAATTTATACTCTTCAGTGACTGACAAGTTATACTCATCAACAAAGAAAGGCAAAGTCTTTAATCAACTGGGCATCTTTTGAAGCTATAACTTCATTTCTATTCATTTATACAAACCTAGAATGTATGAAGCTCCATGAGTAATATTTGCAAATCTAAATTGTTTAGGTACTAGTTGTAAAAGCCTTTAAGAAGCAAAAGCCTCAGAGACTTCACCTGAAAAACTTGAAAGATAGCTGGGTAACTGAACTTAATTATGTTATGCGAAAGTCCTTTAATACTCTCCCTTTCACCCTTTGTTCTTTGTCTATTGTGTTATGAGTCAAAACAATAACACTATTGTATATGAAATATGAGAATACTTTTAGTAAAATAAAGTGATTTTTAAAATTTTAAATATTTATTTAGTTATTGCAGTACTTCAGACTGAACCCTATTCTATTCTATTCTATTCTATTCTATTCTATTCTATTCTATTCTATTTCTATTCTATTCTATTCCATTCTATTTATTTTGAAACAGAGTCACAGTAAGTTGCTAAATCGCCCAGCTCCGGTTCAAACTTGCAGTCTCTCTACCTCAGCTGTCTGGCATGCTGGAATCACAGGCATGCACTGCCACACCAAAGTCAATAACATTTTATGGCTGAGTCTTATGATTGGTATGTAACAGCAGCACAGCAACATAACACATCTTAATGTCATTAGTGCACAGGAAGGAAAAAAAAGGGATGAAATCAAATGGAATGGAAAGTGGATGAACACAAAGATTCCTTCTAGATTTTTTAAATAATGTATTTTAAAATATGGTGTTTTTCCAAACATGTCTCTTCAGATAAGACTTATCAATACTGGCATGTTTCTGACTCTCAGGCTAGAAGGCGCTGTAATAACTTCCACTGTGATTATGCTATGAAAGAGGGCCAAGAGGCTATGGTAATGTGAAGCGGGCATTTCTGAATCAGTTCTGAAGACTTTCTGAAGGAAGAGGGAGCTTTGGCTCAGTTCTGGAGGAATGAACAGGTGCAAGGGGGATAGACAGGGGAGGGAGGGGCCCCGCAGAAGCAACAGTGTGTCCTAAGGTCCAGCAGTGAGAAACCACGGGCTGCGCTGCCTGCTCCAAGTGCAGGCCGCAGAGCCCAGAAGAGCAGGGAAAGATGGGCAGGGGAGGAGGAGAAGCGGGTTGCAGAAAGGGCCTTCCACACTGTAAAGGCTTTTTCTTTGTTCCAAGCTTAGCGCAGAAGCATCAAAGGCTCTAAGCATCGGTTTGATTTTAGTTATATCCAGTTAGTGTTAGCTAATAATTTGTTAGGGAGGTTCTTTCTGAACATACAAAAGTGTGCTTTATTTTTGAGAAAAAAAATTTTAAAGCGTAGTAGTTAAATTTGTAGAGTAAAATAACCAAAAAGTCTTAGGGACTTCAGAGGAAATTAACTTAATCAGGATGCCTGATATCAACATACAGAAAACATTTTCATGGAAGAATTGAGCACAAAACCCACAAAACCATACTGTATATAATTACTTCTACAGAGTGAACAATTTGAGAAGACTATTGTTTTCAACTTTATGTACTGTGTTAAGTGACCTACCTAGTTCTCAGTTTCCTCCTTTGAAAAATGAGGCAATTGGGCTGTGCCAGCATTTCCCAAAGTAAGATGAGATTTTTTAGTGGACTTTAAAAACAATTTAGTGAACTGCTGGCAGTATTTATTTAAAAAACCAGAAAAGGACAAAATAAAAAATGACCTATGAGTGCATCACTGGTAATAAGGACATGTGCATTTGTGAAAATCTTGCTTCTGCTTTAAATATACATTCATCACAGAGTAAAAATTATTTTTTAGTGAGGGCTGCAAATCTCTGGAGAAATGCTTCCTAAGACCTTTTAGTTCTAATATTCTAAGATACTGTATTAGACTCTCTGGGAGCTAAGCCTACAGTTGATTTGCAATCTTTTGTAGGGGAAAACTGCCTATATTTGTCATGAGAAGAAACCCTTACTCAGCAAGGCTGTCTCCATCTCAGGATGTTTCTGTACCTGAGACAACAGCAGCTCATTCATTGTGCTTGGGGAAATAAACTTGTTACCAGTTCCCAACATAAGATGCTTCTTCTCTGGTTTTTCAACACCAAAAATTTGTTTGATATGCTTGTATGACACAAATGACACTTAGTTGTAAGCATCAAATATATTTTGCAATTGAAAAATAGAATTCAATTAATTGCACAAAAATCCATGACAATAAATGTTTCATTATTTATTTTTCCTCCATCTCTTGGGTTGACCCAGGGATATCGTGTGTCTCATAATGCCTATGGCAGCTAGTTTCACTCTCTAGACTTTTGAGTAAATACTTCACAATTCAGTGGAAAATGACTTGTGAAACCCAACTCTAAAAAGACAGGGAGGAGTGAGAGCCAGGTGTTGAGTGTTCATGTGTCTGTATATTGTGAACATGGTTCTGGGCGTTCCAAGTAGAACATTGAACAAGCTGAAAATAAGTTAAAAACGCAAACGTGAGATTCTATCTTTCTTCAAGTGATTTTTTTCAATTAATAATCACTGTACACCTCTCAAAAAATACAAGGAAGATACTTAGATGTAATAAAAGGAAATAGACCATGAGAGGCACGAAGATGAAGGGGGAGTTGAGGGGCCAGAGATACGTGTTTAAATCAAGGTTGCATGATTCTCTTTCCAACTAACAAGTGAGTCTTTCAATGCCATGGTTTCTGACATTATAGAGAGTTGTCCTAATGCCTATATTCCTTCCTTAATGAAGACAAGAACTTCATAGCAGGGAAAGCTAAGATCAGTGGAGCAGTTTGCTCACAACTGCCTGAAACTGATACAGAGAAGTTGCACCATGTGGTATCAAGAGTGAGGTCCTCACATCCTTCAGTTAAATCTGTGTTTCTCAAATAATGAACTATTAACTACTAACTCTACTGATAATTTTTTCTAGTACTGTTATAAAAAATAACAACACTGCCAAACAAACACAGGTTTGTTGCTGTCTATATCCAAAGCCTTGAACACTGTGGTTCCAAAACCTTGACCACTGTTCCAAGTAAGGCCACAGATGATCCAAACAAGTGAGGCACTGAAAGGAGCAACAGCTAAGGAGGCACAGACTCTTAGGTGCTGGCTCTCTGCTGGTATGCTGCTGAGTGCAAGTGTTTCTTATAATTTACACAAAGGATGACATATTCTTTAAGGGATGCTCCAGTGTCTCAGGGCCAGCAAGTATGGAGTTGACAAAGTAGAGTGAGTGCTTCCTTAAATTTTGTATCTGAGGTCTAGAGTCTTCTCTTATCCCAGTCTGGGCACTGGTCCCAAAAGGCCACAACCAGGCATGGGAAAGCAAAACCGTGATCACATTTCCATCCTATTTGGGCTCCTATTGCTCATTTCACCTGGTATTGATTTCAGTGCCAGGCAGCAAGTAGGGACAGCAGTGCTGAACTCTCTGATTTACTGTCCAATCATAGACTTCTGGACAGTGAATAGTACAAGTAGGACTTAATGTATGACACACAGAAGGCAAGAATGAATTCCATTCCTCCTGGAGCTTCCAGCTTATCTGACTCGGCATCAGCCTCTCTGCAGGGACTCAGTGGTAATGAGGTCTGGTGAGTGTGGCTGTGAGCAGCCACTGGAGAAAGGGACAGCTGCAGTCAGGGGTTACAGGAGACAGAACTGCATACAGGACACAGAATTTATAATACTGTTTTACGATGGTCACCCAGAGTTAAACACAAGAAAGTGCAGGAAAATCGCCACAACACTAAAGACCCAGAATATTCAGCCATGGGCCTGGATCCCACAGCAATGTCCTACATGAGTCCAGCTAAAGACCTGGAGCCCATGACAATGCCTCCCACAGATCCAACTGGGAATCTAAGAGCCCACAACAAGGACTCACGCCAGTCTATTTTACGGTCCTGTGCTGGGAAGGCCAAAGGTCAGTGGTAGAAGCTAGAAAGTCTAGGTTAGCAGGGTGAAGGAGCTGTGCAGTAGGTTGAGGGTTCTACACAGAAGCCGAGAAGTTACTCTCAAAATAAGGAGCGGGGCTGCCCTGAAAAGTACCACAGCCATCCTCTGTGGCAATGAGATCCTGAACTCCCCCAAGGATGAGAACAGCTGAGTACAGGTCAGGAAGCCCAGCATGACAAGCTTCTCCAGCAAGCATCTTCCCCTCTGGAGCCAGGAAGCGATGCTCAATGTGAGGAGCAGAGCTCCCCCAATGTGAACCACAGCCACTCTCAGTGATGAAGTCCTGAGCTCCTCCAATGATAATGGCCGAATCCATATTGGGGAAGCCAGCATGACCAGCTCCTCCAGGAGAACCAACAGCTTGAAACAGCAACACATAAGAGAACCCACAGTGACTTGGTCTTCTTCTCTACGTCTCTATTTATGCTGGCAACTTCCCTCAGGTGGGCCATCTACACTCAGCACAATGCTGATTTAATTCAGTTGGTGTTAAGTTGACCACCAGTTTTTAATCTATAACAGGGACCAAGCCAAAGGCATGAGTCTTGGACCAGGGAACTCTGGCTTTCTCAATATTTGAAGATGATTTCAATGAAAAAAAGTGGGATAACAATTCTGCAAGACTTTATCTTGCTTAGTTATATAGCTTCCCTCTTTAAAAAATATAAAAATAAAGTAATTATCTCCATACATACATTGATAGTGTTACCAAACCACTGTGAGATGGGCCCTTTGAAATCTTTTTACAGTGGTGGAAATTTGTTTTGAAAATGAATAGAATCTCGTCTATCTCCTTTTCTCAATCAATCCCTTTTGTGTAGTTTTCTAAAACTTGGATCAAATAGACATTTTTCACTGCAGCCTTCCAATGCTTGTTATTTACTGGTTTCTTGATGATTGCCATTCTTTCTGGCATAAAACGGAATCTTAGTGTTGTTTCAATTTGCATTTCTCTAATGCCCAGGAATTAACATTTTTTTCATACGTTTGTTGGCCATTTGCACTGTTTCTTCCTCTGAGAAATGTCTGTTCCTTTCACTTGCCCATTTCTTGATTGGGTCTGTTGTTTTAGGTGAATGTAAATATTTTATATCACAAACATGAGATCTCGGTAATAATAATATCAACAAGAGCAAAACTGGGGACAGATGATTTACAGGAGAGTAGGATATAGGAGGGAAAGGGAAGGAGATTTTTAAAAAAATGAACCAAACTGTATCATAAACTACATGCACTACAAACATGCACTTAAAAAAAAAAAGGAACTGTTACCCCATTCTCTGTGTTATTACTCTGACCCAGTGAACTAAGAATAGCAACAATAATAGCAACATTCCTTGACACACTTGAACATCTACTGTATGTGGGCACTGTCCTGGAATCTCTACACATTTGGCATGATTTAATGCTCACACTAATCCTGGAAGGAAGCTATTATTTAACTGCCTACACAAAAGAGGAAATAGAAGCCAGGAAAATATAAATAATAGGCAAAGTGGTTAGAATGTGGCAGAGTTAGAAATGCATTTGATGCCAACATCTGGATACTTGACTTCCGAAATGCCTCTCTTGGAACACAGACTGACAAACAGAAATGATTCTTGGTTTCATTTAAAATAAACTGCCAACTGCAGGTACATGGGTCAGCCTGTTTGTGATGTCACTGATGCTTGCCTTTGTGCTCCAGACACCAGGTAGAGAAATGGGCTATCTCAGTGCAGCAAATGCACTGTTCTGCTTTGATATCTTTAAGAAAATGAATTATGACCACACAACAGAGAATCTCCTTTTTTATCCCTTTGCTCTCCTATTTTCCATTGCCATGGTGCTCATTGGGGCCAGAGGTGACAGTGTAGCTCACCTGGAAAAGGTATGTCACAAACACACTTACAGTCCTGTCTGGAAGACAGTCAAGCGATAATTCCTAACACTGGCATGTAATGAAGATTTCATAGACACCCACTTTGTCAACACAAAAGAAAAACTACCTAAATTTAAGGTTTCCCAGGAAATTTCCTTCAGAAAAAGGGAATGTAAAAGGTGGGAACTCCCGTAGCTCTCTCCAAAGAGACAGGAGACAGAGGAAGAGGAAAATAGAGGACTGAACAGAGAGATGGAGTCAACAAGACCAGCCTGGGCCATTGGCTTTGGGGCGGCTTCAGTTCTACCCACACACATGCATTTCTGTCTTTCCAGAACCTTTTTGCTATGGATCAGCATCCCAAAATGCTTTTCAAATTCAAGAGCATTTAATGTCCTCTGAGATGAGACCTATGCTTTCTTATGTGTTCTATTTTCTTAAAACACAACCCCAGAGTATAAGAATGAATAAATTGTTCAGGATTGTGCCCTGTGTATAGCAATTACCTAGTTTCTCCCACACCTAGCAATTAGGATCCTTTCAAAAGCTGTTGTGGAGTGTTGACTAAATAATTGCTGGCTGAACAAATAACTATGGATAGCATAAGGAATATTTTACAAGGCTTCTGCCCTCAAGGAGTTTGTAATTCAGTGGAAGAAGTTACATTCCACATGATTACATTTCCAAGGAAATCACTCGTGCTTTTACTGGACTGAGAACTGCAGTGAGGGTAAAAAATATTTCTTTCAACATGCCTTAACCATCTCCATGAGTAGTTTAAAGATAACTGATAAAAAGTGTAATAATGTTTCTACCAATTTAGGGTTTAAACTGGAAATTAATTTGATAGATTGAAGTCTAAAACTGAATTTAATTTTTAAAACAAATCCTTGAGATTGGGGAAGCCGTGGGAATCTTTGAAAGTTGCCTTGGGATGTCAATGTCTAGGGTGGAATCTGCTGTCTCGTCCCCTTCCTCTAACGCAAGACACTGGCTGGTGGCTCTGTCCACACAGGTGATACTTCAGGTTTTGCAACCAGGGAGTGGCTTGTCCCACAGGGCTAATGGCACAAGTCAGGCAGAGTTTGGAGTGGAAATAATTATCTCTTTTGCTGCCAAGAAACCTGAGTTGTACGAGACAACAAATTCAAATTTTTCCTTTGCCAGTTCCCATACGTGATGGGGAAAAGCCCGTCAGATATTGTCTCATTAATGATCCTCTCCTACAGTGTTCAAGGATGGATCTGAGTGCCCAGAATTCCAGTTGGAATCATTGTATTTTCTTTTGATGATAAAGATGATAATGGTAACAATGATGATGGAAGCAATACCGGGGTTGCCATTCATGCAGTCCCTGACTTGGGCAACAAGTCTTGTAAGAAGACTCTCAGGCAATACGAGAAATGGTAATGCTTGAGTTCCAACTCTTCCCTCTGTGTTTCCATCTTCACTGTAGCTGAGAGCTGCTCAGTTTGTGTGAAGTACTCCGACAAGGCAGAACTTAGTGTTAGGATGTAGCTTATTAGTAAACATGTTCAGACAACACTAAATATTACAAAATTCTTCCTTGCTTTGAGCTAAAGTCTGTATTTCAGTAACCACTGTTTCATTACAGTATTCTTGCTCATAAAAGATGCATGCACAAAAATAAAGTCTTTTTCCATGTTTATTATAACAAAGTTACAGTATTTGCCCTGTATCTACCACCTCTTTATTCCATTTCTACTCTTGGCACCGCACAAAATATTAAAATCACTATGTTTAAACATTTGAAGAGAGTTGCACTGTTTTATTTCAGATATACCCTGATAGAGCTCTTTGGAAACTATGGTTATGCTTCAACTAAGTCTGTAAATGTCTTTGTATGTATTAGACCATAGGAATTGTATTAGCTAGTAGTAGAGAGCATGACACAAGTCCTGCAGTCTCAAAGATGTATTTGAATGTAAAATCAAATAACATTTGGGAAAACAATCCAAAAATGATTACTTATTATATAAATTTAAGTCACTAGTTTTGTATGCTAAGTAAAAAATAACAAATTATTGCAACCAATAACATTAACCACTTCAAAGGATGTAAGGTTTTTTCATTTTTCCAAGTAATTCACTCATTCTTCATAATCAGTTTTTTATGAGTTTCCTCTAATGTTTTACAACCAATGCAAAGATGAACAAATATTTTTAATTGGCAAGAGAAAGGATCATGAGTTGACTTTAAAACAACTATTTAAACTCCAATTTTTATTCTGTCCTAAAGATTATACAGATGGGTATACCTATTGTATGTGTGCATTGCGTTCCTATAGAAAAGAGTGTGGGTTCTAGCCTTCAGATGCTAGTTTATAACAATTTCAGTCAAAATTTAGACAGCCCCAGTTGAATTATAAAATAATAAATTTTACATAGTTTATCATTAAAACAACAACATTAATAAAATTGTGATGTTGGAAAATAAGAGAGGAATTGAAATTTTCCTGATTATTAGTCATTAAAGTATTGGCTGCAGGATGTGGTAGTTCATGCCTGTAATCCCAGCATTTTGGGAAATTGAGACAGGAACAAAACAAATTGGAGCCTATCTCTGGAAATTTAGCTACTGAGAAGCTCCAGCAAAATAAAAATAAAAGTATAAAGGATTGAGGACGCAGCTCAGGGTAAAGGTCTTGGGTTCAATTTACAACCACTCTCCTGCTTCCACATACGAAGAAGATACAGGAGTTCTGGGAATGAGGCACAATCTCAGAGTCTTCAGTGAAAGAAAACTCTCTTTATGGGTGAATTATTAACCTCTAGTAGTTATTTGTTTACTCAAATATCTTACTCAACTAGAAAAAGTATGTATTTTATTAATTGAGCCTAGTCCTACATTAAGATACTCGCATACGATTTATTTCTTCTGTCTGTTTCTTTTTATGTTCACCTTATAGAAATACATGGATTACATTGAGCAATTATGCAAAATGAGATATGAAAATTTAAACTTCAAGCATAATATAGGAAAAGCTAGAATGCAGATTAATTTGTGGGTTGAAAACAAAATCCATGGTAAGAAGAGAATTAAGAGTCCTACCTCTCTTCCTCCTGCTTCTTATTTTGAGGGCATAATTTTTATTCAGGAAATGATCAATTTTCAGATAGTTTTAACAAATACACATCAAGACACAGGACACTGCCTGCACTTCATAAAGTTCCTCTGTGTCCATTCCCTGTCAACCACGCTCAAGAAATCACTGCTGCTATCAAATTATTATCATTATAGATTAGTTTTGCCTACTATTAAATTTCAAGGAAATAGTATGATACAGCTTTTTGCACTCAGCATATTAATTTTGGGATCAACCCATGCATGTTGTTGGACACGCCAGTAGTTTATTCTTTAGTTTTTCTGAATAAAATTCCGCTGTATGACTATACTACCACTTTTTTGTCCATTTTCATGCCAATGGACACCTGTTTTTTTTCCAATGTGAGACTACTATAAATAAAGATCCTGTGAATATTCTTATAAAAAGCTGTTTGTGTGCATATTTTTCACTCCTGTTGGATAATACCTAGTGGTAGAATCACTATTTCATAGGACAATAAAATATGTAAATGTCCTCAGAAGGTTTTTTATTGTTCTTTCTTTTACATTGAGTTTTTGCTCCATTGCCCAAGTTACCATTTGTTTAAGGGGATACCAAAGGTAAACAAACAAAGATGTAGTAACAGTACTACACTCAACAACAGCATAAAAAGAAAATCTCTTCTACAGTTTTGTACATTGCCCTGAAATAGGGAGATACACCATGCACTCACTTTGTGTTCTTCAACATCTCACACTCAGTTTACTAAAGAATTACAAATATTTTACATCTTTACTATTTTAGTGACTTTCTCTTTGCTGAGACAAAATACTTAGGTGGGTAGCACTCACACCCAGGGTGAGGGACTCTTAATCCTAATACCACTAATCGTGGCAATCACATCTTTAAACCCAGCATCACACACACTAGATCCAGCGATCTCCCAAAAGCCCCAACTATGACCTCATGAGTCTTGGGGGGCAGGGGGGGAGCAGATAATCTAGATATAAACAATTGTTGATAATATATGGTGTATAAAGGATAGCTTTATTTTTGAAAGGAAAATATGTTTTGGCCTCATCTGAAGATACTGAGCATCAATTACTGATATCAATTTCAAAAAAGGATTTAAAAGGAAACCATTGAAAATAATTCATGTTCTATAGGATGAATTCATTATTTTTCCCACCCAAAGGTGAAATCATGGGGTTCTTGTCACCCGGCAGCCTCACCTCTTCTGCTCAGCTGATGCTGGTCAACACTTCTCTTTCAGAGGAAAGGTTTGGATGAAGACCAAACCAAAGCAATGACTTTCAGGTTGGATGAGGGAGTCTCATGGCTTCATTTGGTTTTTCTTTAAGATAATCCTCAGCGTTTTTGCTCTTGAAATGTGTTAAAAATTTTCTGGGCAAATTCATTTCTAAATAACCAACCTAACTATATAGTTGACAACAAACTGAGTAAGATTGACAATACATTTGCTTTATTGTGAAATCTTTCTTTTCAATTCTTCATACTATTTAACTTTCTATAAAAATAGAAATACTGGTTTTAGCAGTGTAGTTGTGTAATTAAACACTGATGCAAAATATCTGCCTGAAAGAGTTCATAATAATTTAGACTATGGCTTAGTTTAAACAATTGGTTATTAAAAATTCTCTTCCTATAAACTGTAAATAAAGAGAAGTCCTGAGAACACTAATAAGCAATCAGACTAGGAATTAATAGGCAGGTCGTAGAAAATATGGGTAATATCTCTTTCAGGAGAAAAGCAAAACTTGTAAATGAAAATCACAGTTGAAGCAGAAAGTTCTAAGTATCTACCACTCCCAGTCTTCTTGTTTTCTTTCCTTGGAACCAAGATAATGCCCTAAATATCAGGACACAACCAAACTAGTATATGTTATTTACTAAGAAAGAATGGATGTGTAGATGATAACCAAATCACTGTGCTATTCAAATGTATTTACTGTAGCATAACAAGGCATATTTGAAATTATAGCTACATTCAAACTTGTTCTCCTCAATTATAAAAGTGAATTGAATTTTTATTTCTCAATAAATACTTTGCACACAAAAAACTGAATGACCTTAAGGAGTGATATGAACCTCCAGCTAAACAGTTTAGAAATATCACATCCAGAAATATCTAGGAATATCTTTTTATGAAGAATATTGCCATAATATTTACAAAATGAATCAAAATTTATAGTAGATATATTTTATAGTTGTGTGTTTTGAAAATGCAGATGCAAAGCCTCACCTTCTTGGAAATTCTAATTTACAAGAAGAGGTTGAGTGTGTGTATTTTCAAGTGGTGTCCAGGTCTTACTAACAGCACATGGAAAATGTACTGTTTTAGTAGGATTCATGCAGAAATATTAAAGGGGAGAGCATAACCCCACATACAACAAATTTGCTAATGTAATGTAAGAGAACTATTCATATTACAGTAAAACCTCATATATTTGGTTTGCATATGCAATTCAGGTATCTTAAATCTTTTAAATCACATTTCAAAATATAAATATACTATGGTATGTAACACAACTTCCTTAACGTAGTCTCATTATGAAGAACTTAGTTAGCATTTTGTTATATTCTTAGCTATTTTATAACTTCAAAAAGTATCTTAATTCATTTGATGGTGTAGAATTAGCCCGATTAGTCAGATTTTACAGAAGCTGGAGAGAATGCTAAATCATCCTCAAAAGATGAATGTGATCTTTAAAAATGATTGCTCTGATAAGCTCTTATGTGTGCATATTTCTTAGCCCTTGAAAGTAAATTAACTGCTCCTTGCAACCAGAATAATTTCATGTGAATAAAAATAATAAATTTAAAGATTTGAACATTTTATAGTTCAATAGTTTCATTGTTTAGGTTCCTTCCTTTTACATTGTCACATTAATGTCAATCATTGGTATCTCCATGGAAAGATGGATAGTTTTTTGTTACCAAATATGGGCAATTTTGAAGGATGGTTATAAACATAACTTTTCCAAGGTTTAAATGAAAAAAAAGTGTCTTTCTCATTTCACTGTGTTAATTTTTGTAGCTTCACAGCAAAGCTGTACGGATGCTGTGGCTGTGAGGCCACTTCAAGCTGGGTTCCATTGAGCAGCCACCTGCACAGGTCATGGAGATGTCTGATGCTGAAGATCACTTGAGCATGGTGATTGCCTTCCCTAAGGAAGACACTGGCTGGAACAGGTAAACCCCTGAACCTCTGTGGCTAAAGCCACAAAAGGAAGTCTCTGTGCTTGAGCATGACACATGCAGAAAGTTTGACTTAAACTAACTGCCTCCAAGCCTTCATGCACTGATCTGTCCACCTAAACAAAAGCAGAATGCCCAAGGAACTGCCCACATACTAGAATTTGTTGCTTTCACTGTTAAGAATTATAGGTGCTCAAAGCTATAGTCACATCTATTTTGTTTTCTGATCCTCATAGATTTTGGTTCTTGTTACTGTAGTTTTACATGTATTGCCTATGTGTTAAACATTCACACTTCTCTGGGACTGTCACCAGCCAACTCAATCTGTTTCCACCAATACCCAAGGCCAAAACGTGCAGCCTTGACACTCAGGCTTTCTCATTCCCTGGCTTCTCCAGTACTTTCCTCTGCTTGCACTGTGCTTTGCATACTTTCCCACTCTTACCTGAACTCTCCTGTTCTACTTTCTGTGTTCCTGCTCCTGGAATTAGTCTGGAGCAGCAGCTGTGTTTAAGACCCTGTCTTTCCTCCTCTTATTTCACTTTCTGGGCTTCTTTCTAGTTCTTCATTGTTTTCATAGGAAAGCACCGCTTGTGGCATGGTAGAGCCTTGTTCTCTGACTTCTTAACCCACTAGAGGCTTTTTGTTTAAATATCTGTTCAGACCCACCAAGTCTATAAAAAATCAAAATCTAATTCTAAAATAAGCTATTTATATATAAGCAGATGAGCAATTATGGAAATAGGATTGTACTATGCTATGAAGCAAAACAAAAGATGGAAATTGGAAAGTGACAGAGTGGGGAAACACCTACTCTCATGAAATAGTAAGGGAAAACATCTCTGATAAAGTAAGAGTTGAGTTACTATTACTATTAAATTATTAACCGCTTAACAAGCATCACTTGAGCAGCACATTTGTTTACATGTTGACTCTTCTAAATGTTGCTCAGGCAGGTTTCTTATCAACCTGTTGATTCCTGTATAGAATAGACTTCATAAAGTCATCATTTTTAATATTTCCTGTTTCATTATCTTATAAAAATTAATGAAAAATGAGCAATTTTTTGGTCATCCCATATCTAAATATTTGAACTTGTAAGTAGTTAATCTGTAGTGTTGCTCCCTTTACAGACTCCCTTTTTGATGATTTAGATAGTATGGGAACATTGAATTTATAAGGTGAGAATTTGAATGTGACCAAAATTTCGTGATGAACTCACTATAACTAAATCTCTACACATCTCTTTTTACTCACACAATGGAGAAGACAAAGGGAACGGATTCCAGGGTTTCCTTTTTTTTTTTTTTTTTCCACTCTGGCCCTTAGATATTTTTAATTATTTACATTTATTGATACATTTTAGGTATACATAATGATCACACTCATTATAGCAAATTTGTACCTGTACGAGATAAACTTGATTCTTTTGTTTTCACATTCCCCTGCCATCCCTTCGACCCCTCTTTCTCTTTTTATTTACGAAAGCCTTGCTTCCATTTTTCCTTCCTTTCTCATTTTTCCCCTTCCTCCCCTTCTCCATTCTCTGTCCCATTTGAACATTATTTTACTGTTTCACAACATCTGTTATACATTTTGGTCCTTATTTACACTTTCGGACTGTCACATCAGAAGAACAATGTGGTATTCAAACGTGTGTCTGATTTACTGTGCTTAAAAGTATGGTCTCATATTGCATCCACTCAAGCTGGGCATGGTGGTGCATGCCTTTAATCCTAGCACTCGGGAGGCTGAGGTAGGAGGAGCGTTGTGAGTTTGAGGCCGGCTTGGGCTACAACGCGAGCACAAGGCCGGCCTGAGCTACATAGTGCGACCCTGCTTCAAAAAAACCAGGGCTGG
>RJWM01011256.1:0-60320 GCA_004363535.1 Dasyprocta punctata | reverse complement strand
CACTTAACATTCTCCCAACATTGTCCCCCAATCCTAATTCTATTCCCTAAGAACCACATGCAACCTGCAAACAATCCATGGAGAGGAACTCAACCTACCTCGTGGACACATGGCCCTCTGTCCCCTTACCCAAGGACCAGACTTGGCTCATTTATAGTTTGAAAGAAACATGTGGATCAAACATAATGAAAACACCTCCTTTCAACACGATTCAAACAAACCAACTGTAGAACAATTAAAAGATCGATGAGGCCATTGGAAATGCAACCATGACTCGAGGGGTTGATCGTAAAGAATTACTGCGAACACACTGACAAGTGATAATGGATTTCTGTCTCTGTATTGATGAGTCCTTGTGTTTTAAAAATACAATCTGAAACCACTATGAATGAGTTATATGAGGCTTAGAATTTGCTTCAAATGGTAATGTGCAGGGCAGGGCAGGGCAGGGGGAATGTTTTTTTAGGCAGCAGGTAAAATTGAAAGAAGGCTGCCCATCTGTGGATAATGGCAGAGCGAGCTAATGGGTACCTGGAGGTGTGCATGTGCTTAGAATTTTCCATACTGAAAATTAAAGGGAAAAAGAAGAAGCAGGAAGCTCTGGTTGAGTTTCAGGTCCTGGGAGACCTTCACCCCTGCTGTCCCCAGGGCCCGCGGGATGGGAACGGCTGATGGAGAGGGCAGTCTGGTGGCAGGCATGGGCACGAACCCAGCCGAGTGGCCCCGACTAAGTTGGGGAAACCTGACTGCTCTCCGCTGAGACCTCAGCGTTGAGGCTCGTGTCACTCCACGGCGCGCTTCGGTCCCCACGCCTGCGCGGGCGTCTCTGCCCTGGAATGCGGCGCCCTGACACGTGTGACGGGGCAGAGGTGGCCGAGCAGGGCTCCGGACTCTGCCCAGGAGCGAGGATGACTGGAATATTTCCTCTGAAAAGGAGCCTGTGTAGATGGGAAATGATTAATTCACCGTGAGGAATTCTAGACTCTGCGAGGGGTGCCCTCAGGAAAGAAAGGGCCTCTCTGAGGAGGCAGATGGAGAAAGAAGGCCCCTCGGGGTCCAGGCGCAGTAAGGCCCTTCCCTCCTGCGCTCGCAGGACCGTGCGTGTCCACAGAGAACAGAGGCCGCGAGGCGGAGGGACGGAGGAGACACGAAACCCATTAACCCGCTTTGGAAACGTCCGTCATCGACGAACATTTTCAAGAAATGAAAAGACCACATCCGAGATGCGAGGAAATATTTATAAATCATGCATCTGATAAAGGCAGAATATCCAAGATATCTAAAGAACAGTTGTAACTCAACAACAAAATTTGGCAAAGGAGGCAAATAGATAGTTCTCCAAGGAAGATAGACAAATGGCCGATAAACACACGGGATTTATCCAGCCTCACTACAGAAATGCAAAACCACAAGGAAACCTCACTTTATTTCCACAAAGATGGCTGTAATTATTTTTTTAAATGTGAAAAATAAGTGTTAGTGATGTGGAGAATCTAGAATGCTCATCTGTTACTGACAGAAATGCAAAATGGTAACACCAATATGGAAAACAGACGACAGCTCCTCAAAGAGCTAAACCTAGAATGACTGCGTGATCTAGCAGTTCTACTGTGTTGTAGCGAGGGTTTGCAAGGGAATGGGTTTAATACAGGACACATAATTTATAGGATTATTTTATAATATTCACCCAAAAAGTCAAATGCAGAAGAATGCAAGAGATCTGTCCATGCGCTACAGGCTAAAGAATCCAGTCAAGGGCCTGGATCCCAAGGTAATATCCTGCATGAATCCAGCAGAAGACTTAGAGCCCATGACAGTGCCCCCCATGAGTCCAGCTGGAGGCCCAGAGCCCATGGCAATGTCTCATGCAAGTTTGTATCAAGGATCTGCGCTGGGAAGGCCCAAAGGCCAGTGGTGGAAGCTAGAAAAGTCTGCACCTGTGGGCTGAAGCATACGAGTGAGCCGGGTGAGGATCTGCACTGGAGCCAGGAAGAGACACGCAAGGTCAGGACCTCAGTTATCCTCAGTGACAGCAAGGACCCAAGCTCTCCTTTTATGCCGTTGGCAGCCGTCCTCAGGTGTGGCCTTCCATACCCAGAACCACACTGACTCAGTTCAGCCGGCGTTCTAAGGCGACCGTCAGCTCATCCACCACACACCCCTGGGAATATCTCCCAAGGATTGAACGCAAGGGCTGGAACAGATGCGAAACCCTGGTGTCACGGAAGCACTGTTCACAAATGCCCAAGGTTGGAAACAAACTAAATGTCCATCGACAGAGCAACGAGATGTGGCGCATAATCCATGGACTACTCAGCCCATGTGGGGGTGGATTTTTGAGACACATGCTGTGTGAAATAAGTGAAACAGCCAAGAAAGCAAATGTTATATAGTTCTTAGATGAAATGTCTAGAAAAAGCAAATCTGTGGAGATAGAAAGCAGATTAAAGTAGGGGGTTAGGAAAGGAAAGATGAAAAGCTATTATTTGACAACCATTAAACAGAGTTTCTATTTGGGATGATGAAAAAAATATTAAAAATGGATATGGTGATAACTGCACCACACTGTGAATGTGAGTAACACCACTGAATTGTACACTTCAAGGTTGTTATATTGGCAAATTTATTACATTTATTTTATCATAATCTAAAAAAATTAATAATATACCAAAACCTATAGAGCTGTACAATTGAAATAGGAGAATTTGTATGGAGTATGAATTATTTCTCAGTAAAGTTGAAGGAACTTTTTCTTTTTGAAACAGGGTCTGTGTATTTCAGGCTGGCCTTGAACTCACTATGGAGCCCAGGCTGGACTTGAACCCGGTGATCCTCCTGCCTCAGCCTCCCAAGGGCTGGGATTAAAGAAACTTTTAAAAGGAACCCATGCACCCTGATCCAGGCTGATGTCCACCAGAGGTGTGGGTGCTGGACAGGATAAAGCTGGCCGCCTCCCTACCCTGTGGGTCACCACTGTTGACCCAGGTCCCAACCTGTGTCTTCATGTTTTCTGGAGTTTGAGGGGTAGCGGCTGGTTCAGGATCTACACAGCCTCTCTGTCAAGAACACCAACCAGCATATGCAAAACCCAGTTCACAGCCAATGCTTCCGCTTGGTACCTGTGAGCAACTGAGCCATTCCCTCATCCTTCAACAGGAGGGGGACCTGGGGGGTGGCAGATCCCCCCAGCAGGAGGAGGCTGTCTTCCTCGCATAGTGCTGGCTGGCTGGGGAGAAGCCGGAGGTCACCAGCAAGGAGCTGCCTCTCACCCCGGACCAGGCGGGGCGACCCCAGCCTCGACTCTTTCCGCCCCACAGCCCTCGCCCAAGTCCAGCTCCACTGGGTTGCACAGGAGCCTTTCAACCTGCGGACTCCGCTGCCTCCTCCCCATCCCCCTGTTCCGGTCTTAGCCCATTCTCGCCACATCTCTGAATCCTCAAGACACCGCCACCCCCACGCACCCCGACTCTGAGTCACTTGGCCTTCCTCCCTCTGTTTCCACTCAACGCAGAGCGGGCTTCTCAGAACTCCGGAGTCCTGCAGGGAGGGGGCCACATGCTCCTTCTGTCCCCACTGCTCAGCAGGGAGAAGCGCAGATGTGTTTGTTGAATGAAATGAAGTGGGTGAATGAATGAATGAATGAATGAGCTAGCCAGCGAGTGGCAGGGCCACAGCTTTGGGTGACCCTGGGACAACAGTAACAGGGAAGGAGAAGAGAGGGCAACTGCATTTCGTGGGAACTGATGGAAGCGGCCCCTCTGTATTCCTGTCAGTCTGGTGCTTCTCCAAGCGCACTCAGGCCCTGTGAGTCACTCCCAAGACCCCCGAAGTGACTCTCCGGAGGTGACCACGGGCCAGTCTGTCACATCTGCCCCCCAGCCGACTCTGGAGCTTAGATTCTGTACCCCGAGTCTCGGGGAAGGGTCCTCTCCTCCTCTTTGCGGGGAGGGGCAGTGTCGCAGGAGAGAACTAACTCCTGTTCCGTCTCCTCCACTGTCACACCAACCTCTTCGCTCTGCCTTGTGTGTGGCTCCAGTCAAAACCACAAAAATAAACCACATTTTCCTATCTTCCATCTTCTGATGATCGTGCTGGCAAACCCCAGCGGCCGTGTTCCCATGTGCCCCGAAATGCCCAAGGGTGCGCTCAGTAAGGTCTTTGGGGTACCTCAGAGGGGTGTGCCCCGGACTGCAGACGCTGAACAAAGCGGATTGTCAGAGCTGATCGCACTCCTCCTCCAGCTCGATATTCAGACCTGGAATCTCCCCCTAACACTTCCAGATGCCCCACAGGGTCCGCGGCTCACTCCGCTCTGTGTCCCTTCGTGCTAATATGGAAACTACAACCGACTGAACGTTTATTGTTTTCTTTTTAGTAAATGAGCATGTGCCGGAGGATTTTTTTTACTGCACAATAAAACCAACATAAAATGAACTTGCTCCAGTCTTTCCCTCTCTTTAACACGCCCGCGTCTCCCCCTCCCCGCTTGTCCTAGTCTTTATTTGGCGCCCTGCCCGGGGCTTAATTCGGTCATCAGCTGGGGATGGCAGCGTCTCCAGCTGGGCACTTCCACAGGGCCTGGGTGTCCTGCTGTCTGCCTGTTCGGTCGGGGGATCTGTGCGGTGTGGATGGCTTCTGGGATCAGTTTGCCCCCCAAAGGGGGCTTGGCCTCTGTGGATATTGCTTTTATAGACTGGTTGTTTCTGACTCTGTGTTTTTTATTACATTCCTGTGCAATTCTAGCAGCTGTTTTTGTCAAGAGTCTTAATAAAGTTTGAACTGCTAAACGAACTTTATGGAAATTGGTCACAGAAGACGTCCACATGGCACCTTTTTAGAAAGCCAGAGGCGAAATTGCCCCTCGGCTGCCTAGTGATGAAATAGACCCGGGGTGGGAGGAGGAGATGGCGTGACAACTCATTTCTAACTGGATTTCCAAGCTAGATTTCTAAACCTGGCCATCCTCAAATGATGGTTTCTTTAAGTCTGTGACCATAATTTATTAGAAACACTTGACTGTGTGGCCCAAATTAGGAAGAAACTTTAAAGACCTTTAAAACGAGAATCAACTCAAGTTTCTTGTTTTGTTGTTTTTATTTTTTTCATGTTAATTCGCAGTTTTATAAATCTAAGACTTAGAAGACTAAAACTAAGAAACTTAATAGCATTCTTTGGTCTATGAAAAAAAATAGCCTGAGCTACTACAGCTTATCTCTTTTATTATAATTTTACTGTAATATTGTCTCCATTGTGTTAAGCATGTTAATTTAGGCCTGCAGTTATCTTGATTTTACAGTGTCTACATGAACCAGGAAAGAATTCTAACTTGATTTTAGACCTGTCTTGAGTATGCCCCACCTTCCACTTCACATTCTTCCACAGTGTTCTGGAAGAATGATTCACCAACAGACCAAAACTAACTGCTCATCTCTTTGGAGTGTGACCTCATATGTCTCCAAGAATCAAACACTCAGAAAGCAATAAAACCAAAGGCTTCAGTCGCCTTAGCCAGAGACTGAGCACCCGCCCCCTGAGCTGCTCCACAGTAGTGGATCCCTTAGGAAGTATCTCCTCGAAAATTCACTCTGCCAAAGGTTTACCAACAGAGCAAGTTATTAGCAGCACTGCACCTAAATGAAACAAAATATTTACGTAGAGATGACTCAGTGACTTTCGATAAGTCACCTGGACTTATGAAGTGTAGAAGGAAAAGGTGTAACCAGGAGAGCTTTGAGGATCCTCAGCCCTGTAACACGCGAGTTTCACGCCGGAATGCAAGAAGATTTCTGGGTTAAGACCAGTGATCAGCACAAATGGTGGTCACCTTGGGGAGAAGTCACGGCTCGCAGACCGCTTTCCCTACGGACAGACAGACACCTCCATCTTCTAGGCAGGCCGCTCGGAGAGTCTGGCATAGATTCTCAGGTGCTGCTGGACCCAGCTCAAAGCAAACTGAAATTCACAACGCCTGCGGTTCCGGGGTCAGCGCACAAATCCAGCTTCCTCTCCCCACTGTTGGGAACTCATCTGATTCCAATTTGCTTTGGTCTGTCAGAATCTATTTCAATATAAAGCAGAGGGAAAATAGAATCAAGGTAAAGGGTCTTCTATCCTCTGCCACGATGTCAACGTGAAACTCGCTGGAGACGACGCTTGGTTCCTGTGGAGAGGAATTGGACACTTCTTTATACTGTTTTCGCTATTTACGAAAAATGGCTTAATTCCCACCAGTTACATTCGGGCAGTCGAAGGCCTGTGCTGCCAACAGCGGGGGGATCTGCCTCTAATTAGAATGAGGAAATCTGCCTGTAAGTAGAGTGACCTCCTGCAGCTGGGCACTGCTTCCCGCCCCGCACACGGAAGCTTGCATTCCTCTGAGTGGACAGCGGAGGGCGCTGCTGTACTTGGTGTTTCACATCCAGGCTCTCCAGAAACGCTTCCTTTCGCAGAGAAAAGGGACTCTTTCCCATAGTAATGGGAACATGATGCAGGATAATGAAAACAATAACTACAGCGACATATTTTCCCCAGAAGTTGTGTTTTATTTTCAGAGTGTGAACGTAGGACTCTGAGCTATAAGATAGCAAGATGAATGAATGGAACATCAGACAAACCGAACCGTAACGACGATGTTTTCAGGATGAACACGGGTCTCGCAGACCTTGTAACGTGATGCTTTTGACTACTGTACATTAGGGTTTTCATTACATGTCATTGTTCAGCGGTTTAAAGATAATGTAACAGCAATAAAATACAGAAAACAGCAAGCTTCACATCTGGCCACAATCAGCATGGTGTCGTGAACTAGACTATTTCACAGAGCCTGGCCCGAATGGTAGAAAGACACACTGTTAAGTTGGGCTGTGACAGATGAAAATTATTTTCAACTGCTTCACTTAAGAGCCCTGCTAGCCACTTCTCCGTTCCCTCCCTGCAGCCTAAACTCTAAAGACCCAATTCGATCCTAGCCCGTTCCATTCCCACAGTAAACTTTCGCTGCTAAGGGACAATACCTTTTTTGTAGTTTCTTACTAATCAGATATCACTCCCTACCACACAGGTAACTTAATAAATCGACTTAAGAAGCATAAGCAGGCTTGCGGTGTGTTCAAAAGATGCGGGGACGACAAGCAAGGAGACCTGGCTTTCGTTCAAGCGCTTTTAGGAGCCCCAAGGAGCTGCCAGATGTAAGGCAGAATAAGCAGTTAAATTTGAATTTCAGATAAACAGCAAATATCTGTTTAGTATAAGTATGTCCCAGGTGATATTGGGGCCATGCTTACGTGTAAAGCATATTTGTTGTTTATCTGAAATTCAATTTTAACTGTGCTCCCTCTAATTTGATTTGCAAATCTGGCAACCTGACCTCCGAGACCCCAGGGACGCCCACATTGGGAAGGACTATAATGTAGTCTCTATAGAACTTCTAGTTTAAAATTCTACTTGTTGATGCTGCCTGTAGATAGAAAGAAAAGTCTATGAATTTGCATACATTTATGTGCCTGCTGTAAATGTTTTAAAAAATATAGGGCATGGGTTTTCTTCCTCTTCCTTCCTTAGAAAGTATGCTGCTGCCAAGAGCCAGATGGAGATAATTTGGCTGACTTAGTATTCTGTTTGATGGAAAACACAGCTTAGGGAGTCATGTTTGTTTTAAGTCAGGCTGGCAACTACAGCAGAATTCAACCCAAGTCCTGTGAATGAAGGTCAAACAATTAGCTGCCCATCTACCAGGTCGAGAGAGACACCTGGGGCAGAGTAAGGGGCCCGCCCAGCATCACCCAGGCCGCAGCACCTGTCACTCAGAGCTCTGCTGCCATCTTGGCCACCTGAACGGAGAATCCAGCTCTAGCTGCTTCCTGGGAGTCTTCTCAGGAACGACCAACAGGTGCTATGGAATGCTGAGCAAGCAGGTGTCCTGCAGGAAAGAGACCCCCAGCCAGGCTGTCCCCAGCTGCCAAGGGAGTCAGGCATGCAGGGCCGCCTGAGACTTGCAAACAAAAGGCAACCGAAATGCATTGCACTCTCTCGGCTCTGCGTCACGCTGCTCCCTTCGAGCCCAGCCTGGCTTGGATGTGGTGACAAGGGGTCCCTTGCAAGCACGGTGGGAAGGTACATGAGGACAGCCATAGGGTAACAGTTCACAGGTCTCTCAAAGGCCTAAAACCACAGACACATATGGCCCAGCAAGCTCACTGCCCCGCCCCTGGGTATACAGCCAAGGGGTTCAAGGTCAGCATGTGGCAGGGCCCGTTTACCCCATGTTCAGTGCACCGCTATTCACCACAGCCAAGGGAGGGAACTGAGCTGAGCATCCACCACTACAGTAATGAAGCAAACGGGATCTGTGTGCACAGTGCGACGCTGCCCACCAGAGACGACGTGGACGAACCTGGGCGACGGCGTGCTAAGAGAAGGAATCCAGAGACTGCCATGGCCTCCCCAACACGTGGGTCAAACTCACTGAAGTGGGGAGCAGAGGGGCAGGGAGCAGGGTGGGCGAGGGGAGGAGGATGGGGGTTCCTAGGCAAAGGGCGTAAAAGTTCAGTTAGGCAGGGGAACTGGTTTCTGAGATCCACCACGCAGCAGAGTGACTATAGTTAATAATGATGTATTGCAAGATCAAAACTGCTGAGAGTAAATGTCAAATGTTCTCGTCTCCCCAAATAAGTTTATAGTGTGAATAGTAATTTGCTTAATTGCATGTTCTACTTGTACGTGTGTGTGTATGTTAGACCATAGCCCATTAATATATAAAATTATAATTTGTTAAAAACATTTGAATGGGTTAAAAAGGAAAACAGTTAAACTAAAAAATTCCTAAGTGTAAAAAAAGTTTTAAGTAAAAAAGATAGAATTGCAGAATTTCCTTTTTCTAGTACTGTGAGCTATTTTTATTTTTTAGTACCTTTTGAGCTACTACATCCCCAGCCCTTCTAAGATGGCAGGAAGGCGGAAGGAGGAAGGAAGAGAGGGAGGGAGGAAGGGAGGAAGGAGAGGAAAGGAGAAGACCAATACCAGAGTAGCCCACAGCAAGCACCCAGGCAGGCAGCGTGAAGGGAGCTGTTATGCCTGCCACACAAATCAGGCATAAATCAAAGTGCTTAAATAATGCCTGTGGAATGCCCTGAGCCCCATGGGTCAATTAACTGCTAATTAAGCAAAATTAAATTTGAGATCATTGCAGTGAGAACCTGGACAGAATTCGGCAGTGTCTCAGAAGGGCAAAGTTGGAAGTGAGACATTTCTAGGGTTTCGAGCTCTGGACTCAGGTTGTTGGAGGCAGGTTGTTCCAGGCAAGAAACTCAGAAATCGGTCATTTAAGATTGGTGAGCTCAACTGAAGGAGTGTCTTCAAGTAAACCGTCTTGGGAAGTAAGCTGTGGCTCTAATCAGCAAGCTGTTTGCCGGTGAACTTCATGCTAGTTTCTCCAATACGCTGATTGTAGAAATTTCCTAAAGCAAACAGTGAAGTTAGTTCTCAGTTTGTAGCCGCATCCTCCCTGGGACGAGGAAGTAAATCATGTTGACATGGATGGATTCAGGTCTCTCTTCACATGGTGACCTCTGGTGTGCGTAGAGCCGGATGCAGAGTTATTACTTATGAGCACCTACTGCAAGCACTTTCTATATTTTCATACATGGAGACAGTCTTGGTCTGCCCACTGATTGACTGGGAAACAATTCTAAATGATCTTAAGTCATTTGCTAAATCCTTTTGGTCATTATTATCCGAAAGAAGAAAAAACCACAGAAGCATTTCTTATCGGACATAAACAGAACTGAGGCACATTGAAAGGTTTTGCTGAAGTCTGAAGCTCTCTGGAATGACTCTAGTATAGTGTGGAAAGATGTGAAGTTGGTTTCCCCAAACCTCTGTCTAAACTCTTTCCTTGTCAATGCTTCTGATAAAAAATGTATTGATCAGCTTTTCTGTTCCTGGGAAAAAATACTTGACACCCTCCACTTAGAGGAGGAGAAATACATTTTCACGGTTACAGAGGTTTCAGTCCATGGTTGGCTTTCTCCAAGACTAGACATCCTGGCAGAAGGGCATGGTGAAGGAAAGCTGACAACTCATGGCAACCACGAGGTAGAGAAGACTGGGGAAAGCCAGAGAAGGGGCAGGGTCTAGAGACAAGGGTACACCCTTTCAGGCTCCATCCCCAATGACACCTCCTCTAACAATGCCCCACATCCCAACAGCACATTCAGCTCTGAACCCAACAGTGGAGTAATCCAGATGAGTTTAGTACCTCACGATCCAACAATATTCCAAAAGCCCCACCTTTGAACACAAGAGCCTTTTGGAGGACATTTTAGATCAAGCTATAACAAAGAGCAGCACAGTTCCCTCAAGAGAGACATTCACAATCAGAGTTACTTGCCCAACTGAATTCAGTGTCTGCTCTACCTACCTGTGAGCTGGATGCTACTGACACTCCAAAACCGAGCCCCTCAACCCAAATCTTGTGCTAAGAAAGCTGCCCTTTGGACTTCATCTGGGGTCTGAGAAGCTGTGTGACTTTCCTAAGGAGTTAAATGGTGTGAGCACTGCAGCAACCTTTCTCTCCCAGCGTAATCCACCAAAAACATGGCCTAAGTCATGATAACAACCAAGCCCTCAGCTTTCAAAGTAGGACATGAAATTATATCTCAGTGACTTCCTTTGACCCAAGAGAAAAATGCAAAGCTGGCCCTACTTGGTTTATCTTCATGTTAATCATGGAGGAAGAGTGTGTTTAAAACACTCAGCAGATTAATACCATTTTCCAACCTTTTCTTCACAGTGTTAGGTGCCTCTTGAACTGTGGTATTTGTTTAAATCATCAACTCCAGTGACCTTACTCTCTTTATTTATTATGCTTTGTAGTAACATTGTAGCCATCCCTATTTTTTAAATTCCATGCTACTATAAACTATACACTGGATCTGTCACTATTTCACCAATCTGCTCATGACTTTGAAATCACAAATGAGTTAGCTTCAAACCATCTCTTTCTGAGAAAAATAAGATAAACTCTTTTTCATTTACTTTGGAAAGTGCTATCTTCTTTGTTTTAAACATATGGCGTAGATCTATGTTTTCTTTTTAATAGAATTTTCTGTTTTTCTTATGCCTAGCCTAGACAATCCTCTGTGGAAAAACAGAACTGTTTTTGGACAAATGTTGGTATCGCCGATTTAAGAAGAACGTGATTCTTTAAGCACAAAAGAGAAATTTTTCTTAGCTCTTCACTCAGCAAAAACAGCAGCTTTAGCTTCTATCCAGACATTTTAATATATCTCAGCATGATATTTGTATACTAAGGATAATTTTTAACTGATTGCGAGTGAAATATCTTTCTCGTGTTGGACCAAATAGTTACAAAAATTAAATGGCCTAGAATTTGTCCTTCTTTCTTTTTTAAAAAATGCTATGTTGATTTTATTCATTGTAGTGGGGGTAAACTTTATTTATAGAGACAATGTAGCAATGTAAACATAGGTATGAGTAAATACTGGCAATGTGGAAGCCAGTTGAAATAAAGAAGCTATATTTCATCCATTAAGATTGGCAAATATTAAATTAATTGACATTTAATTCTACCCTGGCCAAACTAGAGGACCTCTTTAACATGAAATGGAGTTATCGATGTTGTAACTATGATTAGTGTTACAAATAGCAAGTTATCAAAAATCTACCCACTTAAAACTGCATTTCTCAACCTTTATTCAGTACCATCTTCAGACAGAGCTCTTTAGACACTTTTTTCTTGATAAATCTCCCATGACTCCCTTAAACCTCAGACATAGTGTGTGGGTTCTGTGTGTCTATCTGCAACCTACACACAAAGAGGGAAAGATTTTTGGCATCACCCCCAAAACCAATTTTTACTTCTTTTGAGATGATATTACCCCTATTGATTTTGAGGATTCTGAAATGTTGAGAAAATTAGCAGCTCCCAAACTCTGACTTGAAAAATAGTTCATTCTACTTTTCTTGAATCAAAGCCCCCAAAATGGACTTAATTAGAACAAAATAATTAAATCCAAAATAATTTTCTGGATTGGGGTAGGGAAAGAGGAACTTAAATTGTAAAATATTTTCCCCCTGAAAACTCTAATTGTAACCTAACAGCAGCAAGTACATCACTGACTGAGAGGAAACATTGATCTCAGGCTCTGAGCCCCCTAAAGAACCGTAAATACCACCCCACCCTTTTGTTTTTTATTCCTCACTCACCAGTCAATGTGCCCAACAAGCTATCTTAGGAGTTAAGGATGCAGGGATAAGTAACACCCTGTTGAGTTTATTTATTCCACTAAGGAGACCACAAATTTTAGGAATAGTAAAAAAGTAAATAATGCGACACCTTCCGAAACATCTAGAATCTAAAGAAAGAAAGTATACTACAGAAGTCCTTGTCTTAAGATTGAGTTAAATCCGGATAAGCCGATCATAGGTTGAAATGCCTCAAATACCCCTACGCTCCCCGTGTGTGGCTTACGCTACAGGGCACCCGTCGAGCCTACTTGCAGCCACGCGGCCGCCCGGGGGAGCTGCAGGCTGCTGCCACTGCGGAAGGCCAGGCCGCGTAGCACTAACCCAGGAAAAGGTCCGAGTTTAACGCTCCGAGTGTGGCTGCTACAGGAGGCCATCATTTCCCACCATTGTAAAGTCAGCAACTCTGAAGCCGAGGCGGTGTCTGGGGACTCTCTGTACTACCCCGCGTGGGAAACAGGCCCAGTCATATCACCGTCGGGGACGGTGATTACACGTCGCAGCCCAAGGACAGCATTTGTGTGTATGGACCATTCCCGCACTTGGGAATCAGCAAAGCAGCAGCCTGCCTTCAGCCGTCCAAAGGCGACAAGCAAACCTGCCTGAAAACCGGCCTGCTAGGGCTCCAGTTACAAGGGGAAAGCGCCCAGGAAGCACCGGCGAGATGGTGTGTCTCGCGGCGGTCTGCTTCTCCTTTGAGTTTCATTTCAAATCTCAACTACTGTACATTAAAATATGGGTTCCCAATTGGGACAGGCATGGCTGGAGATTTTTCAAACCATCTGCCTCCTCTGTTTTTCTCCCCAGCCAGCCTGAAGCCTCAGGCACAGCCTGTAAAAGTTCACCATAACATCCACGTCGTGGGAGGACACGCAGCTCTGGCAGGCCCATGGCTCGCTGAAAAGCCACTGTGCTAGCACGCCATTTATTTTGGAAATGCTGGCAAAGCTGAAAGGGGCTTTAACTCCACAAGGGGCAACGTGTTTCTTCAGGAAAATTGTCAACACAGGTAAAACAGCTGTGTGCAAATGAAGAGAAATTAGCTATTGAGTTGAATTCCTATAGTGCAGGGATGATTTTCATTGACATAATCGTAGTACTGTGCTCTAAAGTAATAAAAAGTAGTGTTTCCCAAATGAGGTCCAGGGGTCCAGATGATAGTGTATGCATGGTCGAGGGCCCAGCTGAGGACAGGGGCCGGAAGTCACAGCATCTCTAACTGCTTTGCTGTCCCTGCTCTTCTTAATGGGGCATGGGGCTCTAGCGATTAAGTGGTGGAAGGAAGGAGATACACGGACAATTATATGTATATGACCAGCAAAAGTGTGGCTTTGCCAAACTTACAAGAGAGTCCTCATCTTCTGTGTGATTTAATAGCTGCAAGGACTATGAATATTGTGAGAGACAATTTTGAAGGCATAAGTGTATTGTAAGAGTCTGGGAAAAAGCATAAGTATATTGTAAGAGTCTGGGAAAAAGCAGTAAGAGAAGCCCCTTTCAGCTTACAAAGAAGAAAATACAGCCTCTTCAAAAAATTTTATTTTATTAATAATCCAGAGTTTAAGCCTGGCTATTGTCTATTAAAAATTAATAATAATGAGGCTCACTTTATGCCAAGAAATGAGCTATAGAGGAGAGAGTGGAGAAAGAGGACAACAGAAGAGAATGAAGTGCTAGAGTCAGAGTGGATAGAAAACTGTGCAGCCAAAGACTCGGAGCCTGTACGGGGTGAATTTGACTGTTTCCGTTATGACCCTCAGTGTATTTGCTGAACCATGAGTTAACTACGTTTAGCAAAGCATGTTCGTCTCTCACCGGGTCCATCACAATGCCTTTTTCTACACTCAGTTCTCTGTAAGTACCATGGTGTGGGATATTTTGCTATTCATTACAATAAACTGTTCATGGTAAATGTCAGTTGTGTTATAAAAGCTAGCTTTTGCCAGTTTTTAGGAGAGCTCATTACTAAATTTTCAAGAATTTGCAAATAGGCTTTCAAAAACAGCTGTTGCTAAAAAATAAGTTATATAAATTTACAATCAAATAAATTAAAAACAAAGGTAATAAGCCCATCCACTGAGTTTATTATAGTCATTGTACTGTTTAATACCATCTCTCCCCTTTAAGTACATTCACAAACGCCTTTTGGAACATTTTACTAGTTGTCTAATAGCTCTGTCATTGGTAATTCCAAAATCTGTGTCTTCTCATTAATATCTGTTGATGTCTTTTGCCATCTGAGTTGAAATTTCATCTCATTCTTACACTAAATAGTTCTGGGTTGTGTCCTGGATATATTGACTATCATGTTATAAGATTCTGGGACTTAAGTCCTATGGAAAATGTTGATGGCTTTGTTTCAGGAGACAATCACAGCCTAAGTATGTTTGGTTTCAGTTCCAGCTCACCATCTTTGGCCTATATTTTAAGATCAGTTCAACTTCCAGAGCCTTTGCAGTGCTCCATCGTCCCTGCACTCTAGGTCGGAGGCAGAGGTCTGGTATTTCAGTTCCCAGAGTCCCTTGTGCGATGATGAGGATCAGATCGATTTCTGTGCGGCTCAGGGGTGAGCCCAGGATTTATTCACAAACAGCTTGATGGGTCGCTTTCCCCAACTCCTCTGTGCGCTCTCTAGAAGGGAGTGCGCACCAGTCCCTGGCTCTGCCCTTCCGGTCATCCATCTCCATCCACAGAGCAGCGAGAACCAGGGGGAAAAGACTGGAAACTCATGGCCAGCACATACTCGAGGTTCTGGTCCTCTCCCATCCGCCTTCCGTGACTTACTCTCCAGACTCTCTGCTTTCTGGCTGCATTTGGCAGGAGAGGTGGGAAGGGTGAGCTCGCTCTGTCTCCCCAGCCTCTCCCTGTCCTCTGCCAGGAGCCTCCAGCACATCCCTTTAGGAGAACAGGAAGTTACAGTTCCTTATAACATATCATTTCCGGACTCTTCTTCAGCTCATTCAGGATTTTCCCAAATTTGTTAGTATTTTTCTTAAAGTGTGCTACCCATAATATGGGGCAATCACTTCCCTTGATCTGGATGATGTAAATCCACTAAAACTTTTGAAAGCATGCTGGTTTTCTCAGTAATGTTATTTCATTGCTGGCTCAGACTAAAGTTTTGGAAATATCAAGTCTTTTGCTTATGAATAGCATCAGGTCTTTGTCATGCTACTCCATTAGTGTTTTCACCCAAACGCAGGGATTTGGAACTATTAATAATGCATGTACCAAGACCCTATGACCATGATAATCATGTATAGCAAACGTGTACTAATAAAAAGAACTGCAAGAGACAGAAGTAGAAGTAAAAAGCTTAAAATTAATAGTACTCTTTTTACTCTAGCTTGTCAATTTTGCCAGTTGAAGAAATTTGGAATTCTGATACTGTGGTCTGTTTTATTGGCTAATCACCTTACCCTTATGTGGAGGGAATAGAAGCCAGTGTTACTGCGTGGTTGTGCTCCAAGGAGGCTGATAGAATGAAGCTCTCAGAGGGTGAAAGCCTACACTGCACTCTGACTTCAGTCAGTTATGCCATCCCCACTGGCCTTGCCAGAGCATAGCTAATCTGCACTGTAGACAGCATTCCAGTTCTTTTCCTCAGAGTTCTTCTGTGCCATGTCAAGCATGGGCTATGTTTATATGCCTGCTTCCATGTGTTGAGCAGATTTCTCTTAGACCAGAGCCGATCCATGCCTGACAGCGGCTGGCAGTTCACCTATTCTAAGGGAGTCTGGCTTTCAGACAGAGATATGGCACAGTTCACCCATGTAAGTTAAGGAGGGTCGAAGAGGCACCAACGGAAAGTGAGGTGATGGAAGGCAAGGAAGCGATGAGATGTGAAAGAAAACCAAGAGAAGGAGAGGGAAGAAAGAGGAGGAAAAGCAGATCCCAGTGGGAATCCCGCTGAGCTCAGCTTGTTCTCGTTAGCCAGGGACCTGGGTAGGACCCTCATCTGTTGCCCCAGCCTGACAGAGACACCGATAGCAACACTCACACAGTATGGTCAACACTGTCATGTGTTGAGATTTGCTTAAGAAGACCTCCAGATTCTGCACTGTCAGAGATCATGAACTGAATGAAATGTGGACAGAGATACGGATCAACAACCCAGAGTCTGGTGGAAGCCAAAAGTGAATCCAGGAGACAATTGAAGAAAACAAAGTTAAAACATATTAATATAATAAAACTCATGTGCCCAGAAGACAGCTTCAATAATAATTCATTTTGGACTGAGGCGGTTCTTCTCAGAGCTGGTGGTGGTGAACCTGCAGCACGTCTGCACCACTGAGAGCTCTAAGAGGTTGCCATCATTGGCTCGGCCCCTTCCTGGATCCCTGCACCACCTCATCCTACCAGGTTACTTTGAAGGAAAGCTCAGACCCACATCCATTACCTCTGTATCACTTCTGCTCAGCAGTGCCCCTTAGAGATGTTAAGGGAAAGCAAAACTTGGAAAAAAAATAAAAGTGAAGCCGCTGGAGAAAAATTTGAAAGGCAGGTGAGGAAAGGAAAAAGGAATTAATTCCTAGGAATTACTCTCAGAGTTTGGTGACATTTTACTTTTTAAATATCACAGAAGTTTCCATTTCTACTCCTTTTTACTAAAGAAATGGTAGGACAGAAATCAGATAATTCACAAAGAAAAGCAAGACCAATATGGGGTGGGGGGATCTACCCACTCCGTATGGTTTAACATGAAAGTAACATGTGTGAGCTGCGCTGGTCCATAGTGACACTTTTTAAAATGTATGGACTGTGACCATATTTTTAGAGTTTGTATTTATTTTGCTTCATTCCATGAGATGTAAACTGGGATATTCAGTTATAAAATAGCATTTTATTGCTTCTGGGTAATTCCCCAAGGGAGGAAAATAAAGTTTCTTTCCCTCCAAAAAAAGTGATAAATGTTTAATAAAACATCTAGACTTTTCCCCCTTAAAGGTTAGGCATGAGTTTAGAATATTTTTATAAGAATGTGATAGCTTCCACCTGAATTTAGCGGGTGAATCAGAATCCAGGTATGAGTATTGAAAAAGGAGAAATTCTTGTGGCTTCCAAGACAGGATTTACCCTTCTGCAGAAGGAATTGCCCATCAAAGGAGCATTCCGTCATTCGGAAGGTTCATAGACTGCCCCCCCGCAAAAGAAACACCCACTTGGAAACTACGGATAAGAATCTGGAACGTCAGATTTAGCTCAAATTGCTAACTACTTACAAGGAAAAGTATGAATATTTTCTCTTTTGCATGTACACCAACACATCCACACACAGTGTCTTCAGGATACAGGGAGTTTTCAACTCGGCTCTTTCCCAAGAAGTATGTGAGGAACCAGATGTAAATATTAAAAAAGTTACTTAGAAAGCACAAACATCTTTAAGCAAAGATGAAAAATCCTTACAAGGCCCATTTAGGATTTCACCAAAAACGAAAGCTTTCCCAGTGAGTCCTGGGCCCAGGGAGCAGGGATGGGAGAGCTGTGCACCCACCCTGCTCCTCCACTCCCTGTCGCCGTGTCGCCTTCGGGAGTGTGGCTGGTAGGACTGCAGCTGTGAATACCTGTGCTGCAGACGTGGGCTCTGCGTTCCAAGTGTGGTCCTTTTTTCCCTTCCTTCTCCCCTTTAATTTGATGTCCTGGTGATATCTGCTGCCTCGATTTTATACCTCTGGTTTTCATTAAATAAAAGTTAGGAGTAGAAGACCGTAAATCTCTTTATGTCCTGTGCAGCTCTGAGGCAGCCGGTCCCCATCCCAGCCTCAGGACAGCACTGCCAAAGCCACCGTCCCAGCCCCGGGGGACAGAGGCCGGGCAGAGCGAAGCGGGGAGGCTTCTTGCCTAAGGCCTGCTCACCAGAGTGTACTTTCTCTTTCTCAGGTTTGTTTGCTCAGCTGGTGGTACATGCTCTGCTCTCCAGGCCCACTAGGGCTGGTGGAAAACAGTTTCCTCCAAGATCTAACGGTTCGTTTTCAAGAAGTGGTTTGGAGCTTAAAAGAAGGGAGCTCAGTTAGAGCTCCATGCCCAGCTTGCCTCTGTTTTTCTTACTACATGGAAATAGGAGCTGTGTAAACAGTTCGGGTTTCACATTCCACCTGTAGCGAAATGGGCCAGAGGAGACAAGGAAAGCTCTTTAGACCTTTCCCCACCTCTCGATTCTTTGAGTCTTCCAACCTTACTCCTGTTCCCTACCACACACACACACACACACACACGCACACACACATGCACATGCATGCACACATGCACGCCCCTGTCCTTATCCCAAGGGAAAAGGTCTTGAACCAAAATATATTACCCTTCCACCATCCAGTGACTCATAGACTTTCCTGCCTGAGCCCCCAGCTCAACATAGCAAGCGGGAAGCCTCTAAGGAGAGTTTTCTGCATCCTTCCTCTCCCTCCGTGAGCACCAGGGAACGGCAGCCTTCAAGAACCTAGCTAACAGCCTTTAACAGGGAGCCAAAGGAGACAGCCTCCAAGGTGCTGCCTCCCCAGGCAACCGGAGCAGCAATCCACCTTCCTCCTATGAGTGTCCTGCAAGACTGCCTCTCTCCTTTCCCCTCTGCTGGAAAGTGGTCCCAGATCTTAGATGGGCAAAGTGGTCCCAACGCTTGGGTTTGTCACATAGCAGTTGCTCAGATTGGTCCCTGTCGTTGATCAGAGGCCCATCAGCATGAAGAGAAAGAAAGGAGTGGTTAGAGATGACAGGAACTAGCTTTGCAAAGTTCCTAATCCAGCAAAGGACAGGGAAATGGGCTCCAAATGCCTTCCAGGCCTCCAGTTGTAGCCTCCATATACAGAGGCAAGGGCTTGCTAGGCTTCATGGGTCTCTAGTGAGGAGGTAAAACCTGCCCCAGTAAGCAGCAGCCCAGCTGCCCAAAGCCCAGGGGAAGTGACCAGCAAGGCCGAGACAAGGAGGCCGGATTCCTGCTTCAGGTGGAGGCAGCAGGGGTGGAAGGCTCTTTGTGCTTTACATTCTCAAGGTTCCTGAAATGACTAAAGGAAAGGGGAGGGGAGGGGAAGGGAGAGAAGGGATGGGAAGGAAAGGGAAGGGGGAGAGAGAGAGAGAGCAAGAGAGAGACAGCAAGGGACCGTGGGGGGAGCCAACATGAAGGAGAGCGTCGGCCCCACATGTAGCCATAACTCCAGCTTCTAATTTCCAGTTGTCAGGATTCATCTCACAGAAAAGTGAAAGCTGAAAAGAACGTGTAATCTTCTGGAGAGAGACCCCACAGCATCTCCAGATGTTTCGGGTTATCCTACGGGGAGGGAGAGGCTCAGGCTGAGAGGAGTAAATACGCTCCTTCCCGCGAGGAGGAAGGTCACCAAGTGGGGATCAGCTCTTCTGTCTTTGGAAGTATCGCGTTTCAGCAGAAGGAGCCAGGAATAAGATATCATTTGTTAACTTTGCTAATCCATTAAGTAGATGTGGGACAACCCAGCTATTATTTGGAGCTCTCTGTGGTGTATCCCCTGACAAGGAAACAATGTCCCGCTGAGTTTAGGTGTGGTGTGTGCTAAGACGGCATAAAACTTTCAGCAGCTTCGGACCGAGTTGATTTTTATTTTAGAGAGCAGCACATATTGAATCAGGAGGAGAGAGAAGTCACGGCCCTCCCACCCCGCTTCAGGAAGTACAGTGCTGGGGAATGAATGGTCGGCTCAGGTGGAGGGTGGGGATTTTTATCAAATCTATCCTCCATACAGAGTTTGTATTGTTTGTGTATGCGGGGCGGGGAGGGGGGGATTTCTCCCTAATGAAATAGCTTGGAATCATGTAAACTTTTTGAACTAAAGGACTACTCGTGCCCCGATTTTTTAATTTTAATTTTTATTTATTTATTTATTTGTCTTTTTTGACAGGGTCTCACTATGCAGTTCAGGCTGGCCTTGAGCTCACTTTGTAGCTCAGGTTGGTCTCGAACTGGCAACAATCCTCCTGCCTCAGCCTCCCAAGTGCCAGGATTACAGGCGTGTGCCACCACGCCAGGATCTTGTGCCTCAATTTCTCATTATGATTTTTTTAAACGCGCAGGGTCTAGCTAGGCATGGTGGCACTCTCCCTCAACCCCAGCACCTGGAGGGCTGAGACAGAGCAGTCACCCTGAATTCGAGGCCAGCCTGGGCTCCATAATGAGATCCTGTCTAACAACAACAACGACAACACCCAGGGCCTGGCCGGGGGGTGAGGTAAACAGCAACGCACAAGTGAGACAGGGCCGGGGTTCCCGACGCTGGGCACCCCCAGGACGGTTCCCCGTGACTGCTGAAGCGGAGCGGGGCTCCGCGACTCCAGCCCGCGGCTTCTCCTCACGTCTCATCTCGGCTTCGGGTTCAGGGCAGCGGCTCTTTCTCTCCTCCAAACGCACTTTCCACGCGTGGTCCGAGCACGCGGAGCGGGAGGGTGGGGCTGGGGCCGAGGTCTTCGCACACCCTGAGTGGGAGAGGGGTGCACTTGAGGTTCCTGGAAACCCAAGCCTTCCGTCGCACCGTTCTGCACGACTTGGGGTGATTCACCGCCCGGGCCAGCCCGCACCGGCTGCGCCATCCTTCCTCGTTCCCACTACACGGGCCAGGGCATGGCAGGCACCGAGGGCAAACTGAAAGCCGGGTTCAATGGCTCCCTTTCTTTTCGCTTCCTGTTCCCCTGACAGTGACCCGCTGACTAGGAAGTGAGAGGCTGACAGGGCAGACAAGCTGATGGACGGAGTGAGTCAGAGGCTAACCGCAATCGAGAAGCCAGGGCTGGGCCCGGGGACCTCGGGGGTGCGGTCAGCTCAGGGCGCTGCCACACCTGGGTGCCACCAGCTCCTCTCCCAGAGGGCTCCTGACAGGCAAGCGTGCCCATGGCCGTCCTTTCTTCTGCAACTGGCTCCGTGCTCTTCCCGCGGGACCCGCCCTTTCCAGGTTTGGGCCCCCGATGGTTGGCAGGGTGCCCGGCTCCTGAGGGGTACGGGACACAGGCTGAGGCCGGCAAAGCACTCCACCTGCCCGGCCTTCGAGATGGGCTCAGCGGTGAGTTCATGGGCTGGATAGGATCAAAGAGATTCTACTGGGGGAAGTCTGGAGGAGGAAAACTGTCTCTCTGCCGGACCTGCCAACCACAAGGGTAAAGCGAGCTCAGCGCTCCAGGGGCCCCACGTGAGAGCAAAGCGCACGGGTAGAGGACAGAGCCCGGGTCCCAAAGGCAGAGGCCGAAGCTAAATGGCGGCACCGAAACTGTCTGTAACTCGGATGTGTCCCCACAGATTGCACACGTTGGTAACTTAATTCCAGTTAATCCTGAATTCACACGTTGATGGTACTTGGAGATGGGGCCTTTGGGAGGTCATTGGAATTAGGTGAGGCCACGAGGGTGTGACCCCCTAAGCCATCAGTGGCCTTCTGAGTAGAAGGGAGACCTGGGCTACCGTGCTTGCTGCCTCACCCTGTGACACCCTCTGCCACGTTGTACTCCGGCAAGGAGACTCCCACTAGGCAAAAGAGTCCTGCTCTTGGGCTTCCTGGCCTTCAGAACTGTGAGTCAAGTAAACATTTATTCAAGAATGACCTATAAATGACCAACCTTGAGTATTTTGTTACTGCAACAGAAAACAGGGAAGGCAAAACCTGTGGATTCAGTTGTTGCCAAGGTCAAATCCAATGCTATCCATTATATTCCATCTTTATTTTATCCATACTTATACTTATGCCACATCATCAAGACAGTGAAAGTTCATAGTATCCACATCTGTACACATCTACGGGAAAGGACAGGCAACTCTGAAACAATTGCAAGTTGTGTCAAAAGAGTAAAGAATATTCAGTCTGATTCTCCCCATTATTAGCACAGATGCATTTCTCCCAAGGCCCCAGGCAGCCTCTCTCTCACGCATTCTCACTTACTGGGGAAGACACACAGCAGAGGTTGCCTCTAGTCTGATCACTGCTTGGAATCAAGAACGAACCATGGCGTGCCTACAGGCACAAGGCCAGAGGGAGAGGCCACCAAACAGCCAGGGAGAAGAGACAGCACTCGAAGACAGTTAGTCAGGTGAGGACAAGGAAACAAGTGGAGTTGGGAAGGAGAGGAAGATGAAGAGAACAACCTTGGGAATGTGACCTTGTGAGGTGTTTGCAGAACATCCCACTGGTGGGGTCTGGTTGTGATTACATATGCGCTTTTCAAGGTAAGCATGGGAATACAAGTTGGAGATGTTAAGTTTGGAGTCAGTGATATTTAGGCATTGGAGGGAAAGGGGGGAACATTCAGCAAAACTGTGCAAACCAACGGATGGCCACCCAGAGATGAGGCTTAGAGAAAAATTAATATATCGTAGACAGTCCTTGCAGGACAGGAACATTTATAGGGCTGGACCAAGGAGAGGAAATCAAGACGGAAAATGGCACAAAGAGAAGAGAAACCAGGGGAAAATATCACCAAATCTAAACAAAAGAGAGTTTCCAAAAACGAAAGCCATTTTCAAAACCAAATGCCACAGAGAGGTCAAAAAGTGGAAAAGCTGTAAAACACCCCAGGCTGCGGTGGCCCTCTGGAGAGCGCCTGTTCTCGGTGTGACGGCGGCATCAGCTCCACAGGGCACCCTGGGCTCTCCTGCTCCAGGAGGAGGGCCCACGCCTGTCTCTGCCTCTCTCTCGGTACACTCGGTAGCGTTGCTCAGTGTGTTCTGGGGAAATGATTCCTTCCGACATTTTTCTTTGGTTTTAAACTATTAGCTCCTCCAGCTAATAGTTTAATAGTTCAGCTTTTTCTTTTAAGCTATTGAATTTAGGTGTGGCTTACATCTAGAAAATTGTAACATTATAATTATACAGCTCAATTGATTTTTACATAACTTGCACCTAGATCCATCCATACATTTCTAGACCCAGTCTCCTACCTCTTAATCCTTCCCAGCCTTAGTGTGAATATCAAATGTTTAGCTATCTACAGGACAGCTAGCCTGCACCTGTTAGCATGCACTTATGCAATTCTTAATACAGCGTGCCTCAGTTTGCTAACTTGATTCTTTTCACAATTCTGGTCACAAACTGAGTTGGATGAGAACAAAATCAAATTCAGTGGTTAGGCTCAATGTTGCTCATATGAGAAAATTTGATTCAGTTCTCATCCAGTATGGTTTGTGACCAGAGTCATACAGAGATTGAGTTCATGAACCAAGGTACCATTGTATAAGGATGAAAGTATAAACCGAATATATCAAACTTGGAGTCCATGATGATTAGGTACTAAGGAAAGAATTAGTTTATCACCACATACTGGTTTTGCCTAGTTTTGAATTTAATATTAGTGGAATCATAGGCCCTGTTTCCTTGGAAATATCAGCTTTCATTGAAGGTGGCATACAGATTATTGCATGTAACACAATCTCTTCCTTTACATTGCAGTATATAACATTTTGTATGTCATTTCTTCTGGAGCTGGACTTTGGAGAGTTTGTTTCTGGGTTGTGGATGCAAAGATCGAGGCTCTAGGGAGCAGTCTGGTGCACATCTTTCAGTGGCTACAGAACTCATTTTGGAGGTCTCAGCTCAGGAATGCGGTTCTCAGATCTGTCTTTGATCCTTCATTCTTAGCATTCCTCCCCTCATCCTATATGCAGGGTCAGTAGACAATAAGTACGAACTGCCCTTGCTATTGAAAGCAATTTTTCTACAAATCTCTTGTAGAAAGTTACCTTAATGCTACGCTGTAAGTTTTTTCTTTTTAATTTTTTGTTAGTGCATGTTTGCAGTTCATAATTGTTATGTGGCTCTCGGGGAGTTGGTATGTACACTTAATACATCTTATGGTATAATCAATAAATAGTTTTGGATCAATTCCTGAGTTAAGGTATCAAAATCTAAAGAGCAGCCTGTAAGTTCAACTAGCTTAAAACAAAGCCCCTCTCTTTAAATAAGTCATAATACAATTACTTGCAATATACATAGCTATAAAAATTTTATTAAATGAGGCAAACAGTCTTTGGAATGAGTAAGACAAAATATGAAGAATTTGGTTTCAAGTAGGCCTTTGGAAGAGGAATCTGTGGTTTTGCCAAGGTAAGGGATGAGACACATATTTTACTTCAGGTTGGAAGGAAGTCTCTGTTAAGGTAACTATTTTTGTACACACACACAAAAGTTTGGGCAGCGACTTCAATAAATGTCCCAAGAATAACATGGCAAGAAAGTCAACCCACCAATCAAGACACCACATTTTTGTTTTTCATGTGAGTACCTGCTTTGGTTTTCACTGGTTAGAAGAAGTGAATAGCATTGGAAAGCCAAGAAAGCATGACAAATCAGCTTTCATCACGTGGAGTGCTATGCTTGGACGACAGCAGGGTTTGAAGTTGCTGCCCCTCCTCCTCGTCCTCCACTCTCTTCAGGGGTAAAGTGTGACCACAAGCTTGGCCTGAGTCGGTGAGAAAAGAGGTGAAACTTAACCTGAAAGAAAGGATAAAAGGAGCTGGGAGACAACTGACTTCTGGTTTGGACCCAAGCCTTTTTCTTCATTCCATCCCACTGCTTCTCCTACCCCCTGCCCAGCCCAGCGCCCCCGGGCAGGGCTCAGGTCCGAACTTGAAGCCAATAGGATTTAGTGCTGTTTTTCTAAGTCTCCTCCTGCCCTTTTGGAATCTTACCAAGAGGGAAGTGTCCCCTGCCCATCTAGCTTAAAATATCTGTACAAAATGATTAGAGAAGTAGTTTAGGCAGAGAGCACTGGTGAGGTGAACTCAAGTCTGTTCACCCTCTGCGGCTGACGAACACGGTTAAGAAATAGGAGCCAAGTCAAAAAAGAGATGAACATTAAGGAACGACAGGACTCTGGGGACTGGGTCTGTCCCAGGATAGGCAAATGAATGAGTCTCCTCTTAATATCCCACTCCTGTCAAGAATTCAGTTGTCAGCCTCAATACAATGACACAGTCATCAGCTCCATGACCTCACATTAATATCTGAACGTTTCAACAGGAAACAACTTGTAAAAGTAACCTGGCGTCGTTTCCACCTATGGCACAGGAGTCTGCAGAGCTAGCAAGGGCGGGGCAGACGAGTGAAGTAAGAGGTCTCCTAGCTGGTGTCCCTCGGGTACCTGAATCTGGACCATTCAGGAATCGCAGCGGCTTTTCATGGAGGCACCTGGCTTCTGAGTTCACAGCTCCAGGGACCCCCTGGGGGACAGACAGAAATGAACGTTGGCATTGTGGTTGTATTTCCTTGTGGGATGGTGACCAACTGTTGTAGTCAGGGATTGCAAGCAAAACAATTACATACAGGACACATAATTTAGAGTAGCATTATATGCTAGTCACCTAGAGTCAAATACAAGAAGTGCAGAAAATCTGTCTACACACTAAAGACACAGCGAACCCAGCCAAGGACCTGGATCCCATGGCCACATCCTGCAAGAGTTCAACTGAAGACCTAGAGCCCATGACAATGCCTCCCACGAGTCCAGCTGGAGGCCTTGAGCCCACGACAATGACTCATGCAGGTCTATTTCATGAATCTGCGCTGGGAAGGCCCCAAGGTCAGTGGTGGAAGCGAGAAAATCAGTGCCACTGGGGTGAAGGATCTGTGCCAGTAGGTTGAGGGTTATGCACTGGAGCCAAGAAACAACCCTTGAAATAAGGATCAGGACTCCCCGGAAAAGTACCACAGTCATCCTCAGTGACGATGAGGTCCCGAGCTCCTCCAATGATGAGAACAGCCGAGTTCATATCAGGAAGTCACCATGAAAAGCATCTCCTGGAGATTGAGCAGCACACATCTTCTCCTCTGGAGCCAGGGAGCAGTGCTCATTGTAAGGACCAGGGCTCCCCCAAAGTGAACTTCAGCCATTTCAGTGACAAGTTCTCGAGTTCCTCCAATGACAACAGCCAAGTTCGTACCAGGGAAGCCAGCATGACAAGCTCCTCCAGGAAAACCAACAGTGCCAAAAGAACTAATAGCTCCAAACAACAACACTCAAGAGAACCCATAAAGATACTCTTCCTCTCTAGGTCTTCTTTCTATGCTGGCAACCATCCTCAGGTGGGCCATCTACACTCAGCACCATGCTGATTCAGTTCAGCTGGTAGTTACAGGCTGACCCCCAGTTTTTATTTTTTTATTTTTATACTTTTTATTTATTTATTTATTTATCTTTTTGAGACAGGGTCTCACTATGCAGTTCAGGCTGGCCTTGGGCTTACTTTGTAGCCCAAGCTGGTCTTGACCTTGCAATGATCCTCCTGCCTCAGCCTCCCAAGTGCTGGGTTTACAGGAGTGCACCACCACACCCAATTGACCACCAGTTTGTAATTCACCCCACTGACCATCTTGAAATATCCAGGACACTGTCAGATTTTAAACTGTTTGAATATAAATGTACAATGTAAGCAAAGAACGTGGAGGCTGGGAAGGGAAGGCAGTTTCAAAAGCTGCAAGAACAAATCCCAGCTCCAAAGATCACTCAGCCCTGTCAAAGAATCATAGCTAGCACATTCCTGCTGCCGTCCTCCTCTCCTGTGCACACGGAATTCCACAGGTGCTGCTCTATGGTTTTGCTCTTGAATAGAATTCTCAGAAAATGTAGATCCGACTAAATTTTAAATTCCCCCCATAAAGCATGCAACAGGGCCTGCCTTCGTGGAATACAAACTCTGTAAGGCGGAGTCTTTGTCTCTTTCATTTCTCTTCTTTCTCCAAACACCTAGAATAGTTCATGCACACTATAGGTGTCGAATAATGTCAAATGGGTACATGTGTGGAGCCAACTCTTTTGGACCCACCAAGCCAACTTTTCCTAAAGTTGTGTTTGTGTGCCAGTCAAAATGTAGATTGAGCCTCCCCAGAAGTAAGAATGAAGATAGAAAATCTGTACTTTTAACAAGCTCTCCAGGCAATGCCTTTCCACGAGGAGTGTAAGCTATGTTTCTTAGACTTTAAGGTAGTGGTTTTCAAATTTAGTTTTAGCTCTTGAACTTTTTCTTCAAATTTCAGTCTACAATTTCCTAATAGATAAACCCAAAGAAGCTGATTTAAGCAGACAGCTAGGGGAACAGTAGAGGTCTTTAGAAACCTTGTCTCATTGTAGTGGCCTTTGAAAGGATGCAGCTGGTCTCCCCACAGTCTAGCACATAAAATGTAAAGCTCAAGGCCTATCCATTTCAGGACACTTTTATTTACATCACCTTTTATTAGGTATACCTCTCACTGCATCAGACTCCACTGACCTTCAAAATGCCTCTACCTGAAAGATGCCGAAGTATAAATTCCCATCTGTAAACACAGCTTGCCTCCACCGCTGCGCCATGCCCATTGCCACCCAACCTGAGCATGACCCCCACCCCTCGTTTTTCCTCTGCTGAGGTCCCTGCCTTCTGTATTCTGCATCAGTGTTAGCTTTGCATCACTGTGACAAATACTTGAGAAAACATCTTAAAGGAGTAAAGGTTATTTTGGCTCACAGTTTCAGAAATTTCGGTCCATGGTCAGCCACTTCATTGCCTTAGACCTGCAGTGAGGCTGAGCATCAGGGTGGAAGGCTGTGGTGGAGGAAAGCTGCGCATGCCATGGCAGCCAGGAGGAGAGCGAGCCACAGACAAAGGGCCTAGGGACAAGACGTAGTCCCCCAGGTCACTACCCCATGATGCACTCCAGTCAGCTGGGCATTAGCTCCTAAGTCTCTATTACCTCCCACAAATGCCATCAGATTATTAATCCATCAATGGATTAGTCCACCAATGAAGTTAGAGTCCTCATGATCCAATCATCTTTCCAAAACCCCACCTCTGAACACAGGGACCTTTCAGGGGCCATTTCATTTTTATTTATTGACTGATTGATTGATTGACTGATTGTCTTTTTGAGACAGGTTCTTGCTATGCAGTTCAGACTGGTCTTGGGCTCACTTTGTAGCCCAAGCTGGTCTTGAACTTGCAACCGTCCTCCTGCCTCAGCCTCCTGAGTGCTGGGATTACAGGAGCGTGCTACCACACCCAGCTACAGGGGCCATTTTAGTATAAACCGTAACAGGCTATATTTTCAACAGCCTCCCATACCTCCAGCCACATAGAACTTCTGATGTCCTGGCCTGTGTTAATTTTAGCCCTGCATCACCCTGATTATCTGTCTTCTCTAGTTCTCTTTCTCTGTTTCCCAATATTGTTAAATAAACCACCACACTCACACTTGTTGCAAATTCATGTGTTTGAGACTTAACTGAAACCACAGTCCTGCACAATAATCCACTGCACTACTGTGGTTCAGATCCAGTTTCCTTCCCTTCCTCCATGAAGACTACATCCAATTTTATCATCTTCTAAGCCACAACTCCCTTACAGAGAACACAGACGGATGTGGTCTACACAAGCTTTTCAACTTCCCTCCACTCTTCCACTAACCTTTTTCACATGCTTGTAGTTGCTTTTCCAGAACAGATGTCTTCTTCACCCCCTTCTAAGATAATTCCCTCCCATACCCCTTCTTCCATCTCCTCCTTTGGCATCTGGGATGTTCCATCTACTGTACCTTTTCCCTCTTTCTTTCCACTGTTCCTATTCTTCAGCTAGGAAAAAAATACATACAAGGAACATACAGTAAATACCCTATTGACTCTGAAGTCCCTCAGGCCACTTGCTGTCCCACCTGCTCCCTCACCTCCAAACTTTATGAAAATGTTCTCAGTGGCTGTCACTATATTCTCACCATCTGTTTATGCTTCAACAGTGCAGACTAATGTTTGCTCCTTATCCTCTCAAGAAACGCTCTCTCAACAGTGACAGCCCTTCCCATGGTGAGGATTTGTGACTTGTTCCTCACCAACAGAACCTGGCAAGGGAAGGGAATATCGCTCTCAAGACTACATTGTGTTACATCAGACTCCGCCTTGCTAATCGACTCTCTCTAGGATCTTGCTCTCTCATTCACTTTGAACAAAGATAAAAGAGTTTTGACAATAACCTAAGGGAGCTTGGAAATGGATTCTTCTTCAGATGACTCTCCAGTTGAGAACACAGACCCATCCAAACCTCAGTGTATTGTTTCACACTGATAATAAAATTATGAGCAATAGCCAAGGCATTAAATAATTTTGGTGCAAATCATAATCTTGTTAGTTCTGTGTAAAACTGAATACTGGGGTAGATACATTTGCAACTGTCAACTCTAGCCCTAGATTTCTGATGCCCTTTATTAAAATGTTCAGTGATTCTGAATATTGTTTTAATAGGAATTGTAAATATGAATTTATTATAAAATAGGAACTGCTAACACATGGGGAAGGAGAGAATTATCATATTCTGGCTTAGCCTCTTAAAAGGAAGTAGCCTTGACTGTCACCCACCATCTGGATCAATACAAGGAAAAGTCAACCTGCAGGGAAAGAAACAGACTCTGCAGGAGAGGGAAGGAGAAGCACCGGGTCTAGGTGCGACACTTTTGCTGAGTCTTTTGCTGTTTTCTTGTTCTTCTTGTCTATGCAGTACCCTGGGCCTTGTATCAAAGTCCTTACTTTTCAATCAATGCAGCCACTCTGTGTTTCTTTTACTACTTCTTTTACTATGCCCTTGTTGGTTTGAGAGAATTCCAGCGTGAAGACAATGAGTCCCTTTACTCCCTAACTAGAGTGTTCAGTTTACATGATATTGTATGATTATCCCGCTTTTAACCAAAGAATTCCAGTCAGTATAAGAACCATTCTTCCTACTACATTAACAGAAGTTTCTCCTTGGACTCTTCAAGGAGAATGTATGGATGATCATATCCTTACCACAAGCAGGTGTGTGTGTGTGTGTGTGTGTGTGTGTGTAAAGATTTTCTTCATATATGTCAACCAAAGCAACACCCTGCAACAGACTAAAGGCAAAGTAGGTATTAGAATCCAGCACTCTTCTATGAAGCCAAATCTTAAAGAGATTTTTCAAGAAACACCACTCCAGTTACAAAGACTTCTGTTTCAAACCACATAACCATTTTTCATTAAAATGTCACTTACGTCAACATGTAATAAGCTTATTGTTGTAGGAATTGATGAATATTGTTTTTATAAGAATTAAAGATTTTTAAATTAGCTCAGTTTTAATATATAATACAGCAAATATCTGTAGGCATACGCAACATAAAGACAGGCTCGTGGGTCCTCAATAGTGCTTAAGAGTGAAAAAAAAGGGCACCACTCACAGACTGTGGGGGAGAGAACTAGGGGCCCCACCAGGAAGTGATCCCCGCCTGGAAACCAGTGCCATGCATGGGCTGCTACCAGAGTGGGGACAGCCAGACCAAAGCCTCTCTCTGAGAGTCTGTGCCATTCTCACACTGCAGGGGGTGAGGGGGAGGGAGGAGGGATCTAGGCCTCATCAGGAAGCAATCCTGGCCAGGAAATCATATTATCTTCATTGTTTTTTGGGGTTGGGTTTTATTCTTTTTGGTTTGTTTGATTAAGCTAAATCTGATGACATGAGCAGCTATTTGAAAGATAACAAGATATATTATGGTAGCCATTTTCAATTTACTAGTGGCTTGCTTTGAAGTCCTTTATTGCATTCACTGTTTTGGTTTTATTGTTTCTATTCTGTTCTGTTCTGTTCGATTTTTACTATGTCTGAAAGTTATCTGCAACTATTTTGAAGACAACAAAAGGCATTATGGTAACTATTGTTGGTTTCATAAGGTTTTGAAGTCCTGTATCACTTATGCTGGTTTATTTTTGGTTTTATGCTGTTTCATTTTCCTTGGTGTTATCCTCTTTAAAATAAAAAGAGAGAGAGAGAGTGAGAAAAATACCAAGACCAAAGAGTTTAAGAACTCGTCATCTCCACCATTGTGTTACAAGAGGAAAAGGCATTTAATCTTCGTTTTGGGACTTCTCTGCCTTTGAAAATTTAGAAATCTAGTTAATGGATCAAATTCAGACATCTCCATTCTGGGTGCTGAGGTCTGAAATCTGTTTAACCATTTGGCTGTACCCTAAGGGCCAGAAGGGCCCCCCACCTCGGAGCCCTTGAGGAAGATGCTGCTTCTGGCTCCTCGGCTCATGACCATTACCTCTTTCTCTGCTGCATTTTCAAATGTCTTCCTCCTGTCTGTGAGGTCTCCCTCCACTCCCCTCTTGTAAGACCCCACGAGATTGGATACCATTTTTTACTCTATAGGACGATTATATTCATGTTAATTATAGTCTCTGGATCTTCTTGGGTGAAGTCCATACACTATCAATAAGAAATGCTTGATTTGTTCACACTGCACTTCGTGGTTGCTTTTCTTATCTTCATGCCATCCCACTACTTATTAGAGAATGAGCCCAAGACTTCGTGCATGCTAGGCACGCATTCTAACACTGAGCTAAACCTGCAGCCCTTTTTGACACAGGGTCTCAGTAAGTTACTCAGGCTGGCCTCAAACTTGGAATCCTCTTACCTCAGCTGCCATACGACCTGGGATTCCAGGCATGAGCCACCATACCTAGTTCTAGTCTTTTCATGATCCATAATAAACAGATACTAGTAAGGGTCTGAGTGTGGAACCCACCTACCTAGGCTTGCATCTCACCTCCAGCATTTCTAACTTACATACCTTCAGGAAAGTTAGTTATTCCTGTGTTTTTTAGTTTCCTCACCCATAAAGTAAGAATGATTAACACTAGTATCTGCCACTTGGAATTGTCATGAGGAATAAGTGAATCCATTCTTGCAGAGCACCTACAACAAGCATCATATAAATATTAGGGTTTTTTTTATTATTATTACTATTACTATTGAGCAAGGTTACCAAGAAAACATTGGGAGTGGCTTAGTGATTTGACCACTGAGATTAGGATTGAAACCCTCTGTAGGGTTGATATGGATGAATCACTTTAGCTGTTAAGTAAGTCACAAGACACTAGGACCTGCCTATCTGCTGTGGGTTGAGTAAGGTTGGTCTCTGTTATGGTTTAGATCTGAAGCAAGCCCCCAAAGACTCATGAGTTTAGAAAGAGATTGAATCATGGAGTGCTGTCCTCTTTGGTGGATTCATCCACTGATGAGCTCAAGCTGAATGTTCTGTCAGGAGGTGGGACCTGGTTGGAGGTGAGTCATTGGCTGTCACCTAAAAGGGTCAGTTCTTATCCCCAGCTCCTCCCTTCTCTCTGTCTGCTTTCTGGATCCTATAACATGAGCAGATTTAGTCCACTGCCATGACTCTGCCATGACTTTCCTGCCTTGGAGCCAGCCAACTATGGACTGGTTCCTCTAAAACCATAAGCCTAATAAACCTCTCCTCCTATAAATTATGATGCAGGTAATTTGTCCCCGTGACAGCAAAGGGACTTCTACAGTCCCCTCTAAAATATGCATTGCAGTCTGATGGCCATTGTGGCAGTGTTGAGGAGATTCATCACCTAATCTAAGAGGTAATAAGGTCATAAAGAAGGATTAGTGCTTTCCTGTGAGAGCGAGTTAATTCTTCTGGACTGAATCATTTACTTCTAGATTAAGTTACTATAAAAGAAGTCTGCTCCTTGTGTCTTACCTCTTCCACCTGTGTCTACTTGCCATTCCGCTTACTGCTCCGTCACATTATAATGCAGCACAAGACCCCCCCAGATGGGAACTTCCAGCCTACACGACCATGAGCTACATAAACTTCTTTATAAATCACTCGGCCTTTTTGTTATAGCAGCACAAAACAGACTAAGACAATACCCAACAATACTTTTGCAATTCTGCAGGAAAAATGCTCTTTTTCCGAGATTTCCCTGGGTGCAGACGTGCCAGCCCACAAACTCCCCAGGAACATCTTCCACACCCCAAGGCTGCTTCTCTGAACAGCCTCCTAAGTCACTGTGAGGTTTTTCTTCTTTAGGTTTGGCCTGTTTCTGAAAATGAATAGTATATATTTACAGAGGAAAAATGACAGCAGGTTTTCTGTGAATAGCTACATGATTTTTATTCCACTTCCTGTTTCCACCATTTGGAGTATTTATAAAGTTTTCCATTTGATCCTTTTTTGGACAGTCTGCATGTTTGGGAAAAGTGGAGGGACAACAGCTGAATGGAATGGCTCACAGAGCCTTGAAGCTGTAAACAGCTGATCAACAGTGCCTCCCTGCTGAAGGGGTAGGTGAGCCTCCCTGGGCTGGGACTCAAGGGCACTGAACTCTGAGTGCACGCAGGATGGAGAGTGGCCAAGGTGCAGATCCAGTACTCAGATGTGCACAGAGCAGACAGCACATGAAATCTGAAGATTTCTACCCTGTCCTGAAGCTCATTTTATTTCCCTCTCTCTCTCTCTCTCTCTCTGTCTCGCTCTTGCTCTCGCTCTCGCTCTCGCTCTGTGTGTGTGTGCTCATGCGTGTGTGTGTGTGTACAAAGAGCAAAAGCTGATACCCAGAAAACAAGGTGGAAAAAAAAGCGTTATCACAAACTGTGTTGAATAGTTCTGTGGTTTCAAAGCCAAAGGAATCTAGAAAGGAGAGGCTCTTCTAAAAGCTGTATACAGAGAACCTCAAAAGAGAACCTATTAACAGAGATCAAGTCCTGAAAAAGTAAGTAGTGAAATGGCAGAAAGCCCCTGAATGAAGGGAGACTGGCAATCGTTGGACAGCAAAGATGGGGGTGCTCATCTCAGGGACTTTGCTGGGGGCTGGTTTCTGGAGGCATAGTGTGTGCCTGGGACAAATGATTCAGTGCATTTCCCAGAATCATTTTTCAAGCTGGCCTCTTTGCTGGATATGAGATCCAACCCATCCATTTATAACATGTTAATTTCAGGACACAGTGAAAGCCACGATCCAAAGCTAGCTCAGAACCAAAATAGAACACACTAATACAGGACGATCTGAGCCTTCCTGCTAGAGGACCCTGTTGACCATAAAGCATTTCCTACAGCCTGATTCCCCAAAGGAAAAAGCCTGATTTTACTGAAATCTCTGTATGTTACATTATGGGATGCAGTTTGGCTCTTTTCTTTGTTACTTGCATTTAATCTGTCTGACTTTTAAGCAGTGAAAAATACCTCTAGAGTTGACTCCCAACCGGTTACCACAGAAGAGCAAATGCCAGGAGCACCCAAATTGAGTCAAGCAACACTGAGACATTTCCTCCTTAAAATGTTTTATTTTTTTCTTTAAAAAAACAAAGTCCTGTACGGTCATGGGTTGCCCTGAAGCACCAGGAGGAGGCCTGTCATTCCCAGACAGCTCAGGAAAGGGAATGAGCTCTTGTGATAGGTGGACATGTCCCATGGGATTGGAGCCATAGGTGACAACATAAATTGCCCCAAAATCCATGTGTGGAGGCATAGTGAGTCCTGTGATTTGCACGTGGTTTGTCCCCAAGGGTTCATATTCTGCAAGTTCAGTCCCCAGGTGGAGATGTTGAGAGGTGGTAGACTTTTAAGAGGTGGGGCCTCAGGGGAGGTGGCCAGGTCATGGGAACACTGCCCTGGGAAGGAAATAATGCTTCAAGGGAATGGATCAAGTGAGACTGGATTAGTTGTCTCAAGAACAGGTGGTTAAAAATCAATTTCAACTTCTGTGTCTCTCTCCTGTTTCCACACACACACACACACACACACACACTCACACACACACATTCACACATACATACACACACACACACACACACACACACTTTCCGCATGCACTAGCTTGTCCACCACAGTGCAACTTGGCCAGAGTGCTATTGGACTTCACAGCCACCAGAATCATAAGCCAAGTAGATCTCTTCTCCTTGTAAAGCATCCAGCCTTGGTCATTTTGTGATAGTGACATGAAACAGACTAAGACACAGGGCATTCTCAAAACCAGTCAACAAATGCTGCAAAAACCACCCTCATGATACATGATTGGCCAGGCTGACATTAGTAAGGACTCCCGAGGCCACAGACAAGCAGGTGTTCACATGGGTTCAGGGACTTTGCAGGGAGTTGTGTGGAAAGCATATGAATGCTCTTCTTAAAATTCTATTTAAATGAGGAGTATAAAAACCACTGCAAAGTAGTTAGCCCTTAAGTAACCGAACCATTCATCATAGCAAAGGGAAGGGAATTGGGGGTTAACATACTTTTAAGCATTTCATTCAAGGGAGAAAGATGAGGGAAAACACATAATATATCTTAGGAACAGTAATGTCCTGTTATTGTTAAAAACTGCTGGGACCTCATTAGAGCCTATGAAAACATCATCTGTAAGTACCGAAAAGCAATAAATCTTCAATAGCCAAAAAAGAAAGTGGGCAAAGGGAGGGAAAGGCAAGAAGGAAGAAAAAGAAGCAGAGGAGAAAAAGGATAACAAAACACAGACAAGAACCGCCATCTACCTGTGGGTGTTCTCACCAAGCTGTGACCTAGCGTTTCCATGCCTGCCTGCCAAGTGGCTTCCCAAAATCACCGTGTGGATTCACTGGCTCACTGCACGTTTTTCAGGTAGGTGACTCTATTAAATATTTCAAAATAATTACTGGCAACAGATGATATGTTTAGGGTACTGTTTTCCTCTTCAGAATTCATACTGTAACCTCTCAGTGATCCTACCTCCTTCTTCTGACGTGGAGGTTTCTCCTTATAACCTTCATGCTGTGACAGATGCTGATCCAGGTGTGAAAGATATTAAACAGTAAACGTTCCAGCTGCTCATTTTGAACTAATGCAGTGTCAACCCTGTAAGCCGTTGGTATTGGCCCACAGTCAAGGAACATCTTCCAGGCCAAATACCTTTCCAAGATTAGAGGGACTACGTGGTTCATTTGTTCTCTTCTGAAATTGAAAGATGTCACTGATAATGAGCAATTGTGTCCTCTTTCCAAACAAGAAAGTCTCGCACCTTTAGCAGTGAGCTTTGTAACGTACAGACTCTCAGAATCTGCACAGTAGTCACGCGAACAGAAAGTTATCAAAGGTGAAGTGATCTTTTGATAAACAGAAAGCATACTGTATTCTGCATTCAGGAGACACTGGCCTTTTCCTATATGACAGTGTACTTGGTTCCTCAGCAACCTGATCTGTGTGATGCTGCAAATCTTCAACATCTGAGCAGTTTTCATGCATGGAATAAAAACAAGAAGTCATCATTGTTTGTACTTCTTATTGTTACTGAACATTTTCAAGTGCTCAACACTTTTCTAAATGTTTACATAGTTTTTGCAGACTTAATAATTAACTTAAAAGCTAAGTTATTAAAGAACAAGCTGTAAGGATGAGGGGTGAAGACCAGGGGTAGAGCATTTTCCCACCATGTACAAGGCCCTCCCTAGGGTCCCTCCTCAGCACTGATAAATTAAGCACATAAATAGCTATGAATTTAACAAATTTGGCTTCTCTACACATTTATACAGTGTTTGATATAAAAATTAATCAGACTCTCGAGTATTATTGGGCTTAAATCTTAATAATGCTTTTTAAAAAAACATAAAAAAGATATAGTTGATCAGAATGAACACGAAATGGGTCCGTACACTTACACCTAAACTGGCTCCCTGGAGACTTAATTCCAAAGGTTTAGATGTGCTCCCCTGTTACTATTGTTGTTTGTATTCTCTTTTCTAGAATATGAATTCCACTCGAATAACCAAGAAACCAAGGGTTATCTTCTTAGATTAGACATGATTGCAGTTGTGAATTTTGAGATCAAAGACGAGATTGGGCCGTTTTCAGGATGATTCCTGCCAAGTCACTTCCTTGGGTCCCTTGGTGTAATCATACTTGATCCATTATTCCAGAAACCCTCGTGGTCATTGGCCATAGCAAATGTGATGTTTTGACATTTTGTGACCTTAATTAATCTTATCATTGGCTTGGTCTGGTATACTTAAGTCTAAAGCTTTTAGTTGATTGGGATCATTGAAACATCATAACATTTCATTTTCATCAACTATCAAGATACATAATATTGGCAGAAAGATGTCAGCAAAAACGCAATAGCTGTTCTTCAAATACCTTTGTGTATAGGAAGCTGAGATGACCCAGGGCCAACAGGGTTCCTCTCTCCTTTTAAGGACCCAGATCTGCTGGCCTCCCTATCTTCCTCTTTGCAGGTTAGGCTTGATTAAGTGGAACACGGAAATAATGGAGCAGAGTATTTCTCAAAGACATGGAGGAACCAGAAAGAGAAACTGTTTGATGTCTTTTCACTCAAACTTGATTTTGCATTGTTTGGATAAAAACCCAAGTACCACTTTATTGATATTATTATTAAGATTTATTATCACTTGTCTCATTATTTCAGGCCAGTAATTCTCTAAGTATGGTACCAAGATTAGGAACACCGTCGGGGAACTTGGAAGAGGTTAAAATTCTCTGGCTCTGTCCCAGACCAAGTGAATAAGACACTCCGAAACAGGGTGCAGCAGTTTGTGTTCTTACAGGTCCAGCTGCAGGCCGCATGACTGGGGAACGTGCTCAAGTTTGATGACCATTGCTATCAAGCACTGTAATCCTTTTAGAAGCTCCTTGGTTGGCTGGGGATATAGCTCAGTGGCACAAGCGCCTACCTGGCAAGCACAAGGTCCTGAGTTCGATTCCCAGTGCCAAAATAAATAAATAAGCAAACCATAAAAAATAATAGAACCTCCTTGGTTGTAAAGAGGTTCCCCAAATTTTAAGATTACTGATCCCTGAAGACAAAATCAGCAAAAATGAAGAATGATTGTAAAATTCTGTCATACTCGTGAAGTAACATATTCTAAGAGAGGTGTTACTAGTAGATGTTAGAGGTGAAGACTGACTGTGTCTCTTCAGTGAAGTCACAGCACTAGAATGTAATGGAGAAAAAACAACACTCCAAACCCTGAGGCAGGAGAATCATTGCAAGACTGAGAACAGCCTGGGCTACAAAGTGAGCTCAAGGCCAGCCTAAGCTGCATAGCAAGATCCTGTCTCAAAAAGATTTTTAAAAAAATACAACTTACAACTTCTCAGGAGAAAAATGAGTCATAAGATAGGGAGCATGTAGGAAGACAGCAAAGGTGGAAGAAGATTCTATGTCCCTTCTTGCCCTCGACTGAAGAAGGTTAAGCTGCTAGAAAAAATCATGCAATACACAGATGAATCCTTGACCTGCAGCCCTGGCTGGGTCAAGAGTGAATTCTGCCATCCTCCTCTCATCCTTGGTCTGATGGCTCCTCTGTCTCCCAAAGAAGTTCTTCCGTGTGATTTTGTTCTACCAAAAACTCGTCGCTCCATCACATGGCCTTTTACTCTCAAAAAGTGATCCTACTGCTACTTTGAAGAGAAAAGAAGTCTTTGGATTGGAACTCCCTCCAATTTCTACTACAAACTCATTGCACCTGCAAACATGCTTACCCCTCCTGCTGCCTCCCGGTTAAATGACACAGCTGATCCCTCCCAGACTAAGGTTAACACCCTCACCTGCACCTGGAGCCACCCGGAGAACTCGCCTCTTGTGGCTATCCATCGCTCTCTTTTTCTCACTATCTTCTTCCTTGCAGGCTCATTTCCAACTACATGCTGTATAAATATAATCAGACCCTTCCTCCTATAAGTAAAAATCACCATCTATCCCATATTTATCCCAACTACTTCTATCCCTCCAACTACTCATTATTCAAATATGACTCCTAGGCAGTCTGTATGTTAAAAGAACAGATTTGTAAGGTTTTTTTTTTAATATTTTATTAATAATAGAAGACAAGACAGAAGAGAATCCCCCATACTTGCTACATTGCCCGCTGTAAAGTGATGCTTGGGTTGCTGACCAGAGGCCTGGCCGAATCTACAAAACAAAAGTTGATTGATGTTCCTTGGTTGCTATCAATTTAGCCAGACCTCCAAAACAGCAGGTTGCTGACGGGGGGGGGGGGGAGTAGTGTTGTCCCTGATTCCAAGCCCGCCCGCCGGTGCCGCTCGGCCAGGCAGGGGCCCCGCAAGGAGCCCCTCTGGTTCTCCTCCAAGGTCCTGGGTTCAGGACCCCGGAAGGCAGTCCATGTTTAGCCTGATCGGTGCCTGCGCCCCTCAGGCAGGGCAGGGGCCCTGCAAGGAGCCCCTCTCATTCTCCTCCAAGTTTCTACCAGGTAGGAGCTCTCTCCTTTCCCCAGTCCTACCTGCTCTGTAGAGTTTGATCTTGCCTTTACCAAAAAGGAGGATTGGGTGAACCCACAGCCCAGCTGCTCTCTGATTGTAAGAATGTACAACAACCATCATCGTTAGCCGATTGCTCCTCTGACATAGTCAAAGTCTGAACTTTAAGCTTCTCCCCTCTCATATTTGTCCTGGAGGATTTGGGGTGTGCAGGGGTCTCCCTTCTGTTTCTAACCTTTGTGTTTCTGTTTCCTTCCCTCCTTGCAAACCTCCACTGGCTCCTTTCAGGGATGAGGTCAAAAAGGGGCAGAAGAGAAAGGAATCCTCTTACTTGGTGAGCAGTGCCTCTACCTACAGTGACCCCCCTCTTATCTGTGTGGGTGCATTTTAAGACCCCCACTGGAAGCCTGAAACCATGAAAGTTTAATTCATAATGTAGACACTGTAAGAGATTAAAAATAATAAAATAGAACAATAACTACAATAAAAGTTACATGAATTTTTTTCTCTCTCACACATGCACATGCACCCACAAATGTTACTATTTTTTTGGATCACAATTGACCATAGGCAGCAAACCAAAAGCTGAGCACAAGGTGGGATGACTATAGTACTCTGTGGGCTTTGGGGCATTCAAAGTGGACTACTTTTTCTTCATGTCCACTTTTGGCTTTTTCAGAGACATTTGCGTAACTGTAGATCTCTCACCAACAGCTCCCTGGTTACTCCATTGAACCACTGTCCACTTCCAGTCAGCTGCATTTCTGACAGTCCAGTTGACAGAGTCTGTCTGCTGGGGACTCTGGCCCTCCAGGCAATGCTCTGTGTAAAGTCAGCTTCAGCACAACTCTAGCATCTGTCACCCTCAGCACTGTGGATTCGAAACCCTAAATGACCTGGCCGCCACCTCAGAAAAGGAAAATAAATGAAGTCTGGATAAATATAAAACAAGGGAAAATAATATTTTAATGAATTGATGCACTGGCAATAAAGTAGGGAGTCTATCTCACTTTGAAACTTGGAACCATCCGTAGGTTTCCAGTTTCAAAGTAAGACACTAAGCCTGGGAACCAGGGAAAGTAAGCAAGGTCCAGACCCGCCTTCATCCAAAACTATGTCCTGAACTCCGCTGACCTTCAGTTTCCATCGAGAGCTGCACAGTGGCATGAGAAACAGGAAATCAAGCCTGGAGCCCACCCAAGGTGGAGAGCCTACCACATAAAGAGAGGCCTGTAGTGTCCCAGCTTTAGTGCGAGGGCGAACGGGAAGCAAACCCGGGAGGAGGGGGCCAGTGAGACACATGCCTATCTCGAGAAGTCTTAAAGACAAACTCCACTCACACGAGTTTTCAACTAATACAGACTACATTGATATTTTGAAAAAACACAGATAATTTTAACTCAAAATTGTCCCAAGCTGGGTATGCCTCCGGGCAACTCATAGACGAAATCTCACAGGCACTCAATAGAAACCTAAACTCCATGCAAGTCTGAAAGAATCCCAACAGATACAGTTTCAAGAAACATAAACACAGAAAGAAACAAGGTGCTGCTAAATTGAATTAAGTTTGACCTAAAGCCACCTCCATACATATTTTAAGCTTGCCCAGAGGTTTCTCCAGCACAGTGAACTGTAACCTAACTTGATTCATAAACAGACTGTAACCTAATATCTAAGTATACTCTTGGAGGCTTAGTTTCAGCCAATAAGAACAGCTGAACCCAGCCAATCAGAGGCTGAAAGCTGCCAAAATAGGAGGCTACAAGCAAATGTTAATGGCAGTCAGTCAGATTGTTTCTGTATGTCACTTCCTTTTCTCTGACTCTAAATATAGCTTGCACAGGTAGTGAGCTGCAGCATTCTGGGCCATTTCAGTCTGAACTGCCACGCTGTTCTGTCGCTCAAATAAACTCTGCAAAATTTGATTGGAGGGTTTGTTTTAACAGTACAGAAGAATCAGAACACACACACACACACACACACACACACACACTCACACTGCAGATTGGGTTATCTGGAAGCAGCCACAAGACCAGAACTAGGATCAGTGACTCTGAAAGGAAAGGAGAGAAGGTAAGATTAAGCAAAAGGAGACATCGAACTGCAAGGACACTCAGACAGAACCTTGTGCAATCCAGCACAGAGGGCACTGGCAGAAATATAGTTTATCTGAGCGATGGTCAAGTCTTGGTAGCCTCGCTAAGGCCCCAAGTGCAAGCCATGTTGAGTAGGACAGGCCCCTAGGTGAGGCAGCTCTCTGCAGGTAGAGACAGCCTCTGGTCTCATTTCCTTCCACAGCCAGTCCTGAACAGCTGGGCATTAAGTCTGTCATCAAAGAGGAATGCAGAGGACACATCTGTGTCAGAAAAGAGAAGGAGAGGGAGACAGAAAAAGAGGTGGGTAGGCAGGTAGGTAACAGGCCAGGCAAAGTTTTTAAATATAGAAATTATCAGATTATAAAATACGTATTTTAATATTTTAAGAAATATTTTTAGTGTTTTGAAAGTGAGCAAGCACACTCATAAAGAGAACCAATTTGTAAGGTAGAACTTCTAGAAATGAAATTATAATAGTTGAGTCTTAAAATCCATTAAACATGTTAAACAGAAGACTAAACACAATGAAAGATTGCTTTTAAAAGTAGGTATGACCAAATGCTTCAGAATACAACCCACAGAAACAAAAAGTAGGAAGAGGGAATGGAAGTAATATATGTTTAGAGTTTGGTGGGAATAAGAAAGAATGAAGCGATGTGTTAGCTTTCTGTCACTGTGACAAAATACCTGAGAATAACAATTTAAATAAAAAATGTTTATTTAGGCTCATGGTTTCACAGGTTTCAGTCCATAGTCAGTTGGCTCCATTGCTTTTAGACCTTTTGCAAGCAGAATATCATGGTGGAAGGACATAGGGAGCATGTAGATCAGGAAGCTGAGAGAGAAAAAGGGGCAGAAAGGAAGTGACCAGGGACAAGACACCACCCCCAAGATCACCCCCATGCCTTACTCTCTTCAGCTACAACCCACCTTCACTAAGTTTCCATCACCTCCCATGAATACCATCAGATTATGAGCCCACCAATGGATTAGTCCACTGATGAAATGAGAGCCCTCATGATCCAATCATTTTCCAAATCTATCAGATATCAACCAAGTGACCAGCACATGGCCTATGAGAATATTTTAGATCCAAATCATAACAAGAAGCTATGTTCAAAACATAATGATTGAGAAATTTACAGACTTAATTTTCAGATAAGGAAGCTAGATTGATTCCTAGTGGGATAAATAAAAATAAATCCTAAAGTAGACGCATCAAAATACAAGCAAAAAACATCAAAGACAAACAGAAGATTTTAAATGCAAACCAGAGAGAAAAGACAAAAACCTTCCAACAGAAGAAATTACATTGAACATTAACTTCTTATCAGCAATAATCAAAGCCCAGAATGATGAGGATTTTTTTTGCAGTGTGTGCCCAGAGTAAATTGTGTCATACTTATTTAAATTAATTTTTCAAGAATGAAGACAAAATAATTTTTTTCATATCAGCAAAGCCTGAGAGTTTACCCCAACATTCTGTTCCAAGCAGAAACACCAAAGAAAGAGAAAAGCTCTAGCAATTAAAAAGAAAACAAAATATTTGATAATCCTGAAATTAAAAATTTATTTTTATCAAAAAACATGTTTAAAAAAGTAAGAAAATAAGGTAAAGACTGGAAGAAGACACTTGTAACGTTTAACATTTGATATCCGTATTAGGTAAAGTGGTTCTGCTAGTAACAAGAACTCAACAACCCAGTAGAAAGTAGGCAAGCAACGTCAATAAGGATTTAACACAATAAAAGATTCAAATGAGCAACAAATGTATTTTCAGATATCCAAATGTATTAGTAATCCAGGAAATAAAAACTAAAATCACAACTGTACAGTACTAGGCTGTCAAAATTTTGAAGTTTGATAACACCTGGTGTTGGTTGGAAACAACTGGGCTGTCACACCCTGCAGCTGGAAATGAGGTGAAAAACAAGATGGTACAGAAGATAAAAATAAAGGGATCTTTTCAGGCTGGGAGGCTTGAGACGCCCCTTCTAAAGTCCTCTAGCTGAGAAAGAAGAATGAGGAGCAGTTGTTCAGACCAAGTAAGTCCAGGCAAAGAACAATTTGTGAAAAAGCCAGAATGGTAAAGGACTAGGAGGGTTTGGGGAATTGAGAGAGGGACAGAAAAAGCAAGGGGTACATGGACAAACAACACAGAATTAAGCTAAAGAGACAGAGAAGAGTTGGCCATGATTTTTCCGGTCACACTATGGACTTTTATTATTATCCTAAGTCCCACGGGAAGCTATTAAAGGGCTTGATAAGAAAGGGAGTAACAATGCCATAGTTGCATTTTTTCAAAGACCACTGGGCAATGCTAGGAAAATGGGTTGGGTATGTTCACACGTGTGCAAAAGAGATACAGGGAAACCACTTAGAAACCTTTTGCAATAATCCAAGGAATTGGTAATACTAGCACAGTATAAGGGAAAGTGGACAGATTGTGAGTATTTTGGAAGTAAAATCAACAGACATGGGTGATGGTTTGTTTGCGTTAATGAAGAAGAAAGACGATGTGACGAGTTGCTATTGATGTCTGAGGTCTGGCTTACAAAACCAGTTGCACTGTGGTTTCCTTCACTCAGACTGGAAGAGGAAGAGTTCGCGGTTGTGTGAGGGGGCAAAGAGGCCATTAGTTCAGTTTTGCACATGTTGATTTTGAAATGCTTATTTTACCTCTAAGTGTAAAGGAGGCATTGGACGCAGTGGTGTCCTGCCGTTGCCTTGCACTGGTTCATGAGAATCAGTTGTCTGCACCTCCTGCCGATGCTGTGATGGCAGTGGTATCAGGTTTGATAGCTTGGTATCAGCTGGGGTGAGAATATCACCATGGAGACTGGCAGATGCGGCCAGTCACTGTGTTAGGTTCCCTCTTGTGGAAGATTGTTTGCTAAACACTGACCAGCACACCGCCCTTGGAGCACTGAGAAGTCTGGAATAGCGATGTAGAATTTAGGAGCTGCAGGCGGCAGCTGGAGGATCTCAGCAGTGCATGATTGAGCAGCAACTCATTTTTCACACCGAGCTGAAAGTCTTAGCGGGGAATTTGTTCATGCCATCCCCATAAAACTGCCTCTTATTGACACATGAATGGCTGCCAGATTCTTCAGACAGGTTGGGGATAACTTTATAAGAAAGCAGTGAAAGAGAAATGTTTGTCAAAGAAACTCAATTCTCCTCCTGTTTTTGGCCATGGTGGTGTGGCGAGGAACGTGAACAGGGCGTTACGGTTTATGTGCGTGTTCCACTCCTTGCCCTTGGGACCCTTTGTACCACTTCCTCGGGAGGCTGTGGCCCGATGCCAGTGCGGCACACACTCCAGCACCAGGTGGCGGGCCTCGCACACACCTAGCCCCACCTGACCTCTCACGTCCAGGCACAAGCAAGCAGACCGGAGCCGAGAGTCCCGCCGGCAAGGCCTCGTTTCCACCCGCAGAACCGTGAACTTCCAAGCAGCACAGGAAAGTGGGCTTAAGAAAGCTCGGTGCCCGAGGTGTCCCGCGACTGGAGCCGGTGGACGAAGGGCTCCCAGGGGCCGCGAGGCGGCTGTTTTGCACAGTTCTGAGCCGCGACACTGCCCCGCAGAGGTCCTGGGGCCCATCCAGAGACAACAGCTGGAAGGATGGGCTGGGGCGCCTCCCTGCTTTAGGACTCCACACTTTTCCAAGCATTTTCACCTCAAGTTTCTCATTTGTAAAACAACTGTATGAATCGAACGCACAAATGTCACTATCTCCCCATTTTACAAATGAATAACTAAGAGTCAGAAAATACAGTTTTGACTGCACCATTTCAGCCCCTTTACATTAACACAGACCACCCAGCAACACTGTGTGAGGGTAAAATTCCAGCAAATATTTTCCATTTATCTTCTCTCCAACGTCATCTTGTTGGCATTCCTGCTTCCCTAACCTCCCTACCTTCCCTGCCCTCTGCCAGTTTAAATTCCAGGAAATGGTCTGTACGTTTGCACACACATTGTTTACATAATTATTTCTACTACTAGCAGTATATATTTTACATGCTGAAATATCAGAACAGACAGGCTGGTTTTCTGTAAGGTCCTAAGTAGAATTCCAAGCAATATTCGTGTTTGTGTTCATATGTATCCATGAAAATGTTTTGAAAATTAACTTTTTCTGATTATAAAAATCATATGTGTATTGGTATTTTAAAATTTGGAATATTTGGAATAGGTTATAATTAATGATATTCAAACACAAATGTTTGGTGTGGCAGAAACATCTGTGGAATAAATATATATAATGAACATTTATGTGTACACATACAGCACTTACATGTATATAATTTCAGTCTATCTCATACCACAGAATCCCCTCAATTTCTATCTTCAATAGAGTCCTAAAGGGAAGTTGTGAAATCATGAAATACTCAGGGACTATGACACCCAGCCTCTAAGATTCCCCAATGAGCCTGCCTCTATACCTGCCCTTTGTGAAGTAACTAATAGGATGTTTCAGAAATGTCAATATGGGATCCCTAAGGCTGAGTAATAAAAAACACATGTTTTCCTGTTGTCTCTTGGATTACTAATTCTAAGGAAAACCAGCCGCCATGTTGGGAGGTCACTCAAGCAGCAAGCACTACCGACAGGGCCATTTGCGGGGATGCTGTGCCCTCTTGCCAACGCGCGAGTGAGCCAGCATGGATGCAGATCCTCTGGCCCTGACCAAACCTTTGGCTGACCAAAGTCCCAGCTGATTTCTTCAATGTGACTTCATGAAACCCCAAGCCAGAATCTCCACACTAAATCACTTCTGATTTCTGATTTATGGGAGATGTGAATTAATGAATATTTATTTAAACGACCAAGTTTTGGGATAATTTATTACATAATAGATGACTAATACACAAGCTTTAAACCAGACAACTAAGTATAGGTTCAGGTTCTACCACTTACTAAGTCACTGGCTTCGGGAAACAGTCCATCTCTTCTTTGTAGATTCCCTTAAACAGATATGACCTTGTCTACCCCAATCACTTTAAAGAGCAAATGCAATCATATCATATTAAAGTGCTCAGCATAGGCTCAGCACTTCTAAATCATTCTGGTTTGCCCAGAACTTTCTCAGTTTTAGGGCTGCACGTCCAGCATCAGGAACACCCTCAATGGAGGCAGAGTGAGGCGGTTGGTCACTCCAGTTCTCAAGACAATTGGATGAAGGTGAAAGGTGTCAGTGGCAGGTAAGAAAGCAAGAAAGTCTGAAAGCACCAGGTGGACTGGACGTATGCCCTGTTTACCTGAGCATCAGAGATGGAGGTGCCAGGAGTGCAGACCCAGGTTCCCAGGTGGTCATTTCATTTCTTAGAGGCCCTCCAGTGCCTCTGGGGACCCCAGTCTGCTCAGGAGCTGGGATGCCTCTGTCATGCTAGCCTCACAGTGCAAACTCCAGGACTTCCAGTGAACAGCAGAGCAGAGCCTGATCCACACCAGAAGCAGGGCCTGGCCAGGTCTTCCCGCACACACTGCTCCAGAATCTGGAGGCCCTGGGAGGAACATGGAACTCCGCCAAAGCTAGAAATGGCTACAGAGGACCCCACCAGGTAGAGTCCCTGGCCAGCCCAGGGGCCCTCAGGGAATCAGCAACTATGCCCCAGGCTCTTCAGAGTCTACGGCCCTGTAGGGCTCAGCTTCCCCAGGTTGGCCTGGAGTTCTTGTCTCCGCCTCCTTGTATTCTGCACATCTCCTGCCATCCACCCCTTATCCTTCGGGTCTACACTGTGACTGTGCTCCTTCTTAGAGAGCTCCGCCCACTCTTAGGGAGCTTTCATGGCAACCCAGTGCTAATTCTAACAGAGTACTCTTTGATTATCTGTCCCACCACCCGCAGGTAGCAACTGGCTTGAGCTCAGGACTGCTCTTGTTTACCTGTTCTCCACAGTGCCTGTCACTTAACACGTGCCTAATAAATAACTGTTGGTTTAATAAAGCAATGTGAAAATCAGTGCCTTTCCTTCCACTTTGCTTGATTTTGCTGAGGAAAATGTTCTTTTAACTCCCCTGAGAGGCACAGTTTGCTCAGCTAATGAGCCAATCAAGGGTATGGGGTAGGGGGCAAAGACTCTGTAGCTCCTCCTTGCTCAGGTTGCCCGGGTGGATGCTGATGGACAGACTGCACTGTAGCACTGGGAACAGCTGTCCGAGGTTGAGGCCAAGGGGAGGTTGCAACTCTTTGTTTGTTTCTCAGTACTAGGGATTGAACCCAGGACTTTTGCCCTGAGCTATATCCCCAGCCCTTTTTTATTTTTTATTTGGAGCCAGGGTCTCAAAAACCCTGGGCTGAGCTCAAGCTTGCAATCCTCCTGCCTCTGCTTCCTAGAGTGCTGAGATTACAGTCATGCTAGGTAACAACTCTTGAAAGAACACCCACTCTCTATCTGCACTGATTGTTTAAGAAGTCAAGGATTAAAGCAACAAATCTTGAATGAGTATTATTTATTTTGAAAACAACATGACATAGATCTGGATTGGACTGTTTGACAAACTCCAGTGCTTGGGGATTCTCCCGATCAGGGAGTTTCGGCGTTTAGCTACTGCATTACCCGCCTGCAGCCTCGCTCCTGGGTAGCTGGGTTGTCCGGGCGACTCGCCAGAGAGTGATTAGCAGGCAGATGTGGAGGCAGCTGGCCTCCTGGACACCGGGGAGGCCCAAGTGCGTCCCCGTGCTGCACCAGGGCTCCTACCTCATGCATCACGTGTCTGGTTGGGAGACAAGAAGAATGTCTTCCAGAAAGCTCCGTTGCCTCGACATCTGGTTTCCTGCTCTTTCCAGCAGCCCAAATAAACTGACTTGCTACTTTCAAAATCAGATCAAAGTACATAGAGGGGAAGGATGTTTTAACAAACATGCTTCCTTCCATCTGGTAAACAAGAATAAAGGGGGGGAAATGACGACGCCTTATAAACAGGAGCAGGGCCAAGTGGGTCACCTGCAGTTCATTCAGGACGGGTGAAAACACACAGACACCAGGCTCTGAGACAGCTCGTCTGCTAGGATGCTAAACCAGGCAGGGAAGCAACTGGATGCTCATCAGCTCGTTTCACAGAATTTGCTGTTATGTGGCTACAGTTGAGAAGCCAAGCATGAAGCTGTATGTGGTTCTCTGAGACAGTTATCACCAAAGCTCATAAAGTGTCTGACTGACCAATCACAGCCACACCTGGGGCTGGGGGAGGGAGACAAAGTGAATGCAATGTCCTGTGTGCTCACGCATACTCTCTGATGAGATCTTTGTGACAAAGCTATTAAGAAGCATTCTTATCCCTGCTCTGTGCATCAGACCAAGCAACTTCACACAGTGTGCACAACTATTAGAGCCTTAATCTCCTGCCTTTCTTTTATAAGGTGCCGTGCCGTCTTCTGGTTCAGCCGCTCCATTGTCCTCTTGGGCCACTTTGCACACAGAGCTGAACGATTGTGTTTCTCAGTTTGGCAGTGATTTTACTGGGTCCGTATCCAGCAGGCTATGTCAGGACCTTCTCAGCAGGTATAAACCTCCCGGTAACCACTGTGTTGCCATTTGCCATCCTACCTGCCGCTCCCTGGGATTTAATACATTTTCCACAAGATGGAGCATCAAGGCAATTGCATAAAACTAACACTCACTTATTTTTTTTTTTTTCAAATTTGAAAATCCAAATTCCCCATCTGCTCACAGAGCCTTGTCTGGAATTAACCAGACAGTGATCTCTTTACATTTCAGAGTGAGTGCAGGGTTAAGGAAGTGAATTGAATTTACAGTGGTAACCTTTTCTTGCCAGGAAACTCATCCAACCAAGGTTGGAAACCAATCCTCAAGTCTTGGGTATTAATTGGATGCTTGGCCAAAGCAATCACTCTATCAGCCAATTAAGGTCCTTGGAGAAAGAACGCACTGTCATCCAGCGCCAGCGCCAAACCCACGACTTTGCCCCTTTGTCTCCAGTGACTTGAATTTCCTCTCTGCAGTCTGCTGGCAAAATTAGAGAGTTTTTAAAGCTCTCCTGGACCCAGCTTCCAGGCATGCTTTTAAAAAGGAGGAGGAGGAGGAGGAGGAGCCTCTGCTGGATTATTGACACGTGTAAACTGAATTTTCAACAAGGATCCTTGAGGAGTTTGTGATTTTCAGGGATAAGACAAAAAAAAGTGGGGGACAGAGTGGTCCTGGAGGCCAGCCGAAGAGCTGAAATAGCTTAGAAGACAGACACTCCAGCTGCTCGCTGCTTTTCTTTCCAAAGTGAGAAGGAATGGATATCCAGGATCTGCCACACTCTTCCTGTCGTTGCTGTTTTCAGAGGCCAGTGTGCACCAGTGACATTTGTGTTTCCAGTCAGTGTTGACCATCACCTTTTGGGAGGACACAAATGAATGTGTTAGTGTCCTCTAGTTGTAGGTTGGATCCAGACTCCCTTGTTCCCTATTTATAAAGCACTTAGTAAGGAAGCGAAGTTCTCAAAGCTTCCATGGTGGCAAATTTAGGTTGCCAAAAGGTTTAGATAAAAACTGCATCACACACTAAATGCATAGTATGTACTCAATAAATGTCAGTAGCTATTGTTGCTGTTCTCTGATACTCATTTCTCCAAATCCTTCTTAATTCAGTCAGATAAAATGGGGGCATGTTTGTGAGCTCTAACTACTTTCTGGCTTAGTCCCGTAGCAATCTTTATTAGCAGACATGGAGACCTAGGCCTGTGCTCTGGAGTGTCTCTGGTGAAGTCCAGTGGGGATGACCAGCTCCAGGTAGAAGAAGCAGGAAGGGTGCTTCTGGTATGTAACCAGAGAGATGGAGAACTGAGGCACTCGCAATGCAGTTTTGGCTACAGAGAGCACTTTCCCTTGAAATAGTCCTATCATTGAAAGAAAAGTGAAAAACCTTTTATGGATTCAATTATCTGAAATATTGCTTCACGCTCCCAGAGCATCTGTAAATAGAGAAGTGATTTGCCAACAGGACACGATCCATCTGGCAGGCCATGGTTGTAATGCTAGCCAGCAGATAAGAGGCTGAACGGGTACAAAGCTAGAGGAATGTTCCCCAGATGGTGGTTATGGGTGCACAAGATCCACTGCAGCAAAAAGGCAACTGGCTGAAGGGTGGTACCACCAAGCGCTGCATCCGTGTGGTCTGGCTGCCTGGAACAAAGCCAAACGCAGTGTTCAAAACATAGAGAGACTTCGTGTTCACTTTTCTGACATTACCCAGGACAGTTCAAGATTTGAGATGACTGACTTTGTCCAAGAATAATTGAGTGGCTACCATAATGAGAGTTCCTGGAGTAGTAGCTTTAGAATTCTTCACTTCCAAGCCAAATATGAAGAGTCTTATGGAGAAGAAAATCATCTCTTTTCATTTCACGTGTGTTCCTTGACTTCCTACCTCCTTCCTTCAGTGACCTTAATGTGTTTCTGGTCATTGCTCCCCTCCCTAAATCTGCCCTGACCATCAAACCAATAGTGAAGAAACTAACATCCACCCAAACATGTATTTATGAGCTCACCCAGGAGAAATAAAATGAGTGGGCAGGAGGAGTCTGAGCTGAGACCCCACCATGGGAAAACACATCAGAGTTGATAAGTTCCAAGGTTGAGTGACATTGCAATTAGTTTACCACGCCATGTTCCAAAACTTTGAGGACCATTAATAAAAAAAAAAAAGGAAAATTCTGCTCAAGAAGAATGAAAACTGTGAAATCAGTAAGTTGAAAACTCAAGCATTCCCTCCTTAGTGCAGAAATAATAGCTTTAATAAAAATACCTAAAGAAATAATAAAAGTGTTACTCAACAGCACACATTGGGACAGGGGCACTCAAAAGACAGCGTCGACCAGGAGGCCTGTTCAGTGCTACCTGTCCACCTGCTCAGGGTCACTTTCCCATCACGCCTGCTGAGAGCACCAGCCTGGTCCTGAGCCCAGGACTGGGGATGAGGGGGAGGGGGGCCATGAGCTGTCTCCATAGCTACCTTTTCCAACACTGAGTGCAAATAGCTTTACTAGATCTGCCCGCACATTTAACCCCATGGGCAGCTAGGACAGCAACACCTGTGCACATGTCACAAACGCGCCTTCGGATCCTCAGAGAGCCTCAGAGTAACTTGCTCCGTGACACAGTTCACATGTTGCTGGATCTGGGTCCAGAGTCGCAGGACCGTGTGGTCACAAAAGACCCAACTCCACCACTCTGTCCGTGCTTCCCAACCTTCAACACACTCCTGAGTTACCTGAGGAATATTGTCAAGATACAGATTCTGATTCGGTAAGTCTGGGGCAAGGCCTGAAGTCTGAGTTCCCAGGGCTGTGGCGACTTCAGGTGTGGAAGCACACTTCGAAGAGTGTGGGGCAAGGTCAGAGAGTCAAGCTGCAGTAGTTTGGGGGAATTGGTTCCAGGGCCTCATCTGGGGATGCTCAAGTCCCTTAAATCAAATGTCCCTCCTTATATCTTTGCACATCAGTTTTGCACACTCCCCCACATACTTCAAGTCATCTCTAGATTGTTTATAATACCTAAGACAGTGTAAATGCTACATAAATAGTTGTGAGACTCTATTGTTTAGGGAATAATGACAAGAATATGTGTATGCATTCAGCACATGCGGCATCACAGGCCTAACTTTCCACGCACAGTTGATTGGATCTGAGGAACCAGAAGCCGTGGGTTCCCACAAGTGACAAAAGGAGGGGTGTGTGGGAGGGAGTGGGGAGCCAGATCTCTACAAACTTGACCTTGTCCTTCAGTGCTTCCCTGGATGCAAAGGAATCTGCTAAGTTAAAAACTTTTTTTCTTTCTTTTGTGGCACCAGGGATCAAACACACAACCTCACACCTGCCAGGCAGGCGCTTAAGCCACTGAGCCAAACTCCCAGCCCTAGTTTTTTTTTGAGACAGGGTCGCACTGTGTAGCTCAGGCTGGACTTGCGCTCACATTGTAGCCCAAGCCGGCCTCGAACTCACAACACTCCTCCTACCTCAGCCTCCCGAGTGCTGGGATTAGAGGCATGCACCACCACACCTGGTTAAATACTTTCTTTCATGTGAGCGTTTAACTAGGAACTAAATTCAGGCTCCATTTGTCCACTACCAATTTATCTTCACTAGATTACTGGGGCTGTGATTAATTAACCCATTTTTTTATTTTTAAAATAATCAACCACCTGAGCTCAAGGCCAGCTTGAATGCCATAACGAGACCCTGTCTCAAAAAGACAGAAAAAAAAAAAGGAAGAAAGAAAAGAAAAGAAAAGAGAAAAAAAACCAACCTCCAGCAGTAAAACCTGGTCACCCTCCTCCCCCCAGGATGAGACCTAAGGAAGTGGAAGCAGTCACAGCTGGGTAAGTCTGAAAGCTTACATGTGTCCTGCCACACTTTGGAAGCAGGAGAGCTGTCTTCCTTTCAGGACAACCCCAAGGTCACCCAAGGTCATCCAAGTCAGGCTGGAATGGGCATTTTCAACTCACGGCTCTCACTTGGGAGTGGTGCCTGCATCTCGGCAGCACTTCCTTCCCCTCGGAGGTTTTGGAGGAAGATGAGTTTTAGTTTCACTGAGAACATCCCGGGTTCGTGGACGTGGAAGGGTGCTGTGCAGACATGGCCGAGGCTCCGGCTGGCACACAGGACAGGAAGTAGCCCAAATGCCAGGGCCTGGCCAGCAGCAAGCACAGCCCCTGCTGCTTTCCTTTCCAGAATCTGGCTCCCTCCCTCCCATGTGGACAGCCTCTGTCTCTGCCACACTGGAGCACAGAATCAGGACGTGCTAGGCACAGCCACTACACCCTCACCCTTGGCGTGAGGTCAAGCTTCCTGGAGAAAACACACAGCCGAGTGACTGCTGCTAAAGTGTGCGGTGAACATTGGGCCAGAGACATGTTTTCATCCTGGCTTTTCTCAGTCTGTGGCTGGAAATTTTAGGAGTGATTCTTCCCGGAAATCATCATCCATTGATCCACTCATTCAGCAAATACTTACTACCTGCCACGTAGGCGGCTTGGTGCTGGGCCTTGGAGCCACAGAGATGAGCACAGCCCTGTGACACCCCAGGGGAGGTTCAGGAGACCACCCGTAGCTGGAGACCACCTGCCAGGCTCCAGCCCCCTACAGACAGAGGGGACCCCCACCACAGCACCTCCTAACCCATTCTCAGGTGTATCATTGTAAAGAGGATCAGGGAGGAGCAAGTCGCATTACACGCTTAAAATGTGAAACTCTGGAACTCTACCAATGCAGAAGGAAGACCGCCTGTGTTGAAGCAACTTGTTCCAGGAGTGGCAGCTCCTAGAGGCGAGACTGACTACCCAGGCCGGCCTTGTTCTAAATTCATGGCACATTCCCTTTGGTATTGCATGGCCCCAGCTCTGTCTTGCTGAAGAGTGGCCCGCAGGAGAGGACCCTGGCAAAGACTCATCACAGAAGGGTCGAGAATTCTCCAGGTGTAAGGGTCAGGAAGTGCCAATACGCTGGACATGAAATGGGTTTTTCCCTACCCCAGATTACAAACCATGGAATCAGTCATTCATATGTCTCAAAAGTAAAGTTAATTAATTTTTATAGCACAGCTATTAATCATCACCTTCTTCTTCACTTTTTGGGTTATTACAAATAACACTACTATGAATGCTTGTGCACAGGCTTTTTGTGAGGCATGTTTTCACTCTTCTTGGGCTCACACCGAAGCACAGGATTGCTGGGGTACATGGCACCTCTGTGGCTAAGTGTCTGTACACACTTCACGCTTTCTTTATGGTTTCCGTTACCCACTATCCTCCTCCCTCGCGCTGCTGGCGGATGAACCTCAGAGGTCAGCGACTTTCTTCTTCTTTTTATCACTGCCATGTCTCCAATGCTTAGAAAATAGGTGTTCAGTAAATAGTTCTGGAATGTATGATTGAATAAATGTGCACAGCCTGACAGTGAAACCCTTTGCCCCCAGGAAGCCAGTCATGTAGGGTGACTGGGTTATAACCCACCATGGAAGAGGCTTCAACCATGACGCTGAGGTTGGAGAGGTAAGAAATGGGAACTGCCCAGGGTGAGGACCCTAGTCTGAAATCAAAGGGAAGCCTGAAATCAGGGAGCAGCTAGATCCAGGGGCACAATTTAAATTGCTAATTATGGAATTCTGACTCACATCAGCCTAAGCAAAAAACCAGTTGTCTCGGTTCACATCACTTGAAGTCCAACGGAAGTGATCACTTCGCCCCCTCGGAAATCCAGATGGTTCTTTCTCCCCCTCCATCTCATCTCCCTCTTGCGTCCTCTCCACCTCTCTCTCCTCCCCCTCCACACCCCGCTCTCCACTCTACCTGTCTTTGCCTCATTTTTCTGCATTAGCTTTGTCCTAGGTTGCAGTGGTAAAATGGCCAATGAATTTCTGGGATCTTATCATGCTCCTGTGGTAAGACCAGAGACACCACAGTACCAACTCTATCACCTCCCTCCAGGACATCTGTCAGAAGACTGTGACCAACCCCAGCTGGTTCAGGCCCCAGAGATACTATTGAGCCCACAGTGATGAATTTGATTATTTCAGGGCCCCTGGAATTGCATGGAATGAGGTGGTAGGGGAGGTGTGCATGTGTGTGCATGCATGTGAGATACTGGTGTGACTACATGTGCAAGAGACTGGGTGTGAGTGTGAAATGTGATCAAGGAGGTTGTGTTGTACACATGGCATATGCGTACATGCGTGCATGGGTGTCTGTGTGTGCTCATGTGTTTGTGTGCTGCTATGTGCTCACTGACAGTGTGTGTGTGCGTGTGTATGTGCATACTCTGCGTGTGAGGGCACACATGAGTGTGGGGGTGTGCGTGTGTGGTTGTGTGTGTACCCGTGAGTGGGGCGTAGAGGTGTGTGCAGCTGTGCATCAGAGTGTGTGCAGGTGTCAGTATAGGTGTGTGAGTGGGATGGATATACTGCGTGTGTGTGCATGCATGTGTATGTGTGACTGTGTGTGTGTGGCACAGCAGTGAGTGAGTGAGGAGGAAATAGTTTCCAAAAGAACAAGTGGGGTCCGTGTGCAGCAGAAAAGAGCAGGGAGCCGGGCAGGGAACGCTCCGGTCAGGGGGCCGCTGCTGCGGGGCAGAGGGAGAAGGGAGTGTGTGTGCAGTGGGAGGCTCACAGAGGCTGATGGATGAAATGGTGCAGCCTGGAGCGACCCCCTGCAAGGACAGTGGGGAGGGGAAGATAGGGAGGGGTGCAGAGCACATCGTGACAGGTGCGATGTAATACGTGGCCCGCAAAACTCCCAGTGCGCTGGCTCAGACGACTCGAGGTGCTTTCGTGCCTGATTGAAATGAAGACTAATTGAACAGGAGTGGGTTTTGTCAGCTGATTTGTTTTCCCAGTGTCGTTGTTCTCTTAGCACACATTCTGATTACCATTTAAGCCAGAAAGATATGCCTGAAAATCATGACCACTCAGGCACTGTTATCAGAGCTGCTAGAAGGAAATCTAACTCATAGGGTTCCCTCTCCCCTGAGGCCTGAGAGTTAGCACAGGTAGCTGCAAGGAGCACCCTGAGGTGCCGAGGACACACAGTGAAGCTAATCGGCATTACACGAGTATATATGTAGTAAATACTGAAGTATGGATATAAAATGCTGCCCCCCAGTTGAAAATGGTTAGAATTCATTTTTTCAGTTAGTAAAAAATTACTTTTGATAATAAAAATGGGATAATAAAATATATCTAATTAAAGAAATAAAAATTGATTAGCAAGAACAGGGGTATAGTAAGAGGACGGGCACTGAGGATATCAATCCCTATGATGGATTACATAGGGACAAGTGGATAGACAGATGATAGACAGACAGACAGACGATAGGTAACTTAGTTTCTGGTAGCAGCCATAGCAGATTATATGGTGTGTTGCTGCAAACAACAGACACCCGCGCTCTCAGAGGTCTGCGGTCAGAATTCAAGATGTCTGCGGGCCACACCACCTCCAGAGCCCATTAGGGGAAGTCTGTCCCCCCACTTCCAGGGCTTCGAGGCTCTAGGAGATGCTGAGCTGTGGCTGTGTCAGCCTGGTCTCTGCCTCCGTGGTCACACAGCGTCCTCCTCTCCTGCCTGCTTCTCTCCTGCGTGTCTCTTACACAGGCGCTTGTCCCTGGATGTTGGACTAACTGCCTATGACCTCATCTCCAGACCCTTGATTACATCTGCAAAGACCCTTTCTCCAAATAACGTCACACTCACAGGCTCCAGGATATAGACGCTTTTTGGAGGGGGAATCACCATTCAGCCTGTTACAGGTGGACAGACAATAGACATTCTATTCATTCATCATATTTTGTTAAATATGTCCAGCATCCGGTTGTACTTTTCCTTCTTCTTGGTTGTGTTACCATTGCAACTTAAGCACCTGCAACTCACTAGCATTCATTCTACCATATCATTTTGGGTCACAAGCTCGCAAAAGACTATACTTGTGAAAAGATGATTGTCAAACCAGATGCTAGAGCCTCGCGTGAGACACCCTATAACTCAAACCACGAGCCCCTCAGGCTGTGTTTTAAGGACCGTCCTTCAATAAAAATACTGTGTGCAGTCTCCCTCAGCCTTCCGCAGGTTTAGATGTGCAAGGCTCTCTCACCTGTGAGCAGGCGATGTTCCGGAACCCCTTTGGGTGAACATACAACAAGGACTTGCTTAGAATCTGTTTTTCTGCTAAGAAATAGTCACTATATCCACAGTCCCAAGAGCTTGCGGTTCCAGGGACACGGCCTATCCCATAAGGTATGACTGTGGAAAAGAGGTTTTTTAAGGAGTATCCAGTTTCTTTAATCTTCCATTCCTCACTGCTAAAAGAACTCCAATATAAAAATTGTTTGAACTGGTGAGAAATGAAGACTGAAGGTTTTTTTTCTGCTTAATTTCCACAATGGAAAGAGCCAAGAGAAAATTCTTTTATTCTTTTTGCATCCCAGATTGGTCAGGGCAGGCATTTGTTTCAATGAAACCAGATTAAATAGTGGCCCATTTGGCAGAAGGCAGCCTGCCCAGAAGAGATGGAAGAATGCAAAACGCACTGGAAAAAGAAAGTTTTTTTTTTTTTAAGCTTGTAGGAGGGAAGTATTTAACTATACAGTAGTTAAGCATAGTAAATGTTTTTCATTTTAATCCATCAAACATCTCTCTTCATTTGTAACCTTTCGTTTTTCTTCCTTTCAGTGAGAATTCTGACTCAGCTGATAAAACAGCTAACAGGGTTCTTATTGCCACAAGCCAGCCACATTTCCCTCAGTGTGCCAAAATGCAACATAAAGAGATCATCATTTTTATTTCTAATAAGAATTAAGGTAGCCATTGTACAACATCTGCGCAGCCGCGTGAGTGGAACCCCCGGGACGGGGGAGGAAAGCCTGCGATGCCTTCCAGGGTCGGGAGACTGTCAGACATCTGGCTTGCGTCTGTCAGGTTGGAAAGCTTCTGTTTCTTTTTTTTTTTTTCCCCCACTTTATGCAAATACTTTTTGGCTTTTCCAAATATATTCTTGGTTTTTTATACATTTATGGCCTCAAGTAGTTCCATATTTATTCATACACTGACTGACATAACCAAATTATATGAAGAGTTAAGGAAACACTCCCAGCAAAAAACCACCTTCACCTCCGTGGGTTTTTTCCTATTTCACACAAAGAGAAATTTTTACTCAAGAATCCATAGAAGCAGCTCACCACTTATCTTGGTATCTTTTTTTCCCTTTGTGTTTCTGTTGAAAGCTTCTTTATTTAAATAAAAAAAAGTCTTGCAATACAGCATTCCTTTGAATAAAAGTTTTGTTAATAGGCCAGAATTATGTAGGAAATAAAGTTAGCTAGGACTAATATTATTCACTTATACTTACAGTTTAATACCATATTATTAAATTTTCAGTTCCTATTATTAAAATGACATTTATATCCCAGTCAGCTGCCTGGATTTAAAAAAAACAAAATACATTCCCTAAAATCATGATGCCCAAATGCAGAATAAACTACAACGCTCAGAATGAATTGCTTCTATTACTCAAAAAAATTACAAAACATAATGTAAATGCTAAAGTTTGCACAGAACAGCTGGAAAATATTGCCCTCTTGATAGAAGTTACCTTAATTGTGAAATAATTCCCAAGCCAAGATATCAGCATTTAAATTTTGCTTGTCTGCCCCTTGGGCAATATTTTATGATTCAGTGTCCAACTAATAAAGGTTACCTCAGTTGTTTATTTATAGTTATTACTGTCAGTTGCCAAACCAATAAAATATTTAAACTCTATTATTTATCACAAGAAAGCTTTGTGGTTTTATAGAAATAGATGGTGATTTTTCTGTGTATTTTACAAGTTCTGTAACCAATGCTGAGTCTCTAAACATCTAAAACAGCTCCTGCCCTGAGGGCACCATTTCCCAGCTGCTACATTAAACATTAGTCACTACTTATTTTGTAAGTTTTTTTTAATTTAATAAGTTTTACGACTGTCCATTCAATTAGTGTTCTACCTAGTCCTACAATTGAGTGCCTACAAGATGCCAGGTGCTACACTAGGTCGAGGGCATAAATAAGATCTTTCTCAAAGAAGACTCATGTTCCTAATCTTGCAAATAGTGCGGCCAGAGGGTACTGAAACTTGAGGAAAGGCTAACGAGGATGTTTAAATTGAATTAAGTTTGACCTATAGCTGCTTCCATATATGGTGAACTGCAACCCAACATGTTGTGTAAAAAGACTGTAACCTACTCTTGGGACAAGTAGCTGAGTCTCAGCCAATTGCAAGCAACAAACTGTTCAAACTGTGTTCAAATAAAGTAAACACCAGCAGTCATGGTTGGACTGTCTGTAGAACTCACCTGCATTTTCTATATGTCACTTTCTTTTCTGTGACTTTAATTACACCCTGTCCATTTGGTGAAAAAGAACTTCCTGAATCCTTTTTGATCCAGATCACTGCCTAACTCTGGAACTAATAATAAAGTCAATGAAGATCCGCCAAGTTAGGTTTGTTGCAATTTTGTCATTTAATAGAATATACTTGCCAATTCTTATTCTAATGATCATTTTAAACAGAACTTCTTTACCCAGAAGTTCACAAAGGCCAATTGCAAACACTTGAGGTGTGATAAGATTTGAAGATCATCATAGACAGTTATTCAGACTAGGAAATGGAATTAATTCTGTCTACAATGGACCGAGTGAATCGAATATGGGACACTGCAGGCTAAGCTTATCTGATAAGGACATGTAATTATGTGATAATGTGACCACAATATTAGCAGAACTTCTCAGTGCTAGTTAGGTGCAGATGAGACATATTTACATGAAAATATTGTTGATTCTTGTTATCCCAGGTACACTTGAGTTGGTGAGTACAGAGCCATTCTTCCTAGGGGAAATACACTGTCCCTCCACATAGTGGATTTGATTCCAGTAACCCAACCCACTCCCACCTCTCCACCCTCCATTCCCACACACCTTTGTGGATATTAAAATCCAAAGATGTTCAAGTCCCTATTTTTATATAATCTACACAAACCTCCCAAATACTTAAATCACCTCTTGATGACCTAGAGTACCTAACACTGGGGTCCCCAATGGCAGGCCACAGACCCTGTTAGGAGCCAGTGATACAACAGGGGGCAGTCCGTGGGCAAGCCAGAGAGGCTTCGTCGGTATTTACAGCCTCTCTTCACCACTTGCACCACTGCCTGAGCTTATGTTAAGTGAAATGTACCAGACACAAGAAGTCAAGTACTGCATGATCTTACTCATACATGGGAAATAACAAAATTGATCTTGGAGAAATCGAGCATAGAAATGTATTACCAAAGACTAGGCACTGTTGATGAGGAAAGATTGATCGATGGGTAGTAAGTCACAGAGAAGACAAGTAGGTTCTGGTGTTCTACTGCACAGTTCAGTACAGTAACTTTAGATAATGATAATATTCTGTGTATTCCAAAAAGTCAGAAAAAAGGATTTTGAATGTTTTACCACAA
>RJWM01011255.1:0-59672 GCA_004363535.1 Dasyprocta punctata | reverse complement strand
TTTTTTTTTTTTTTTTTTTTTTTTTTTTTTTTGGTGTTCTGCAGATTCAATACAATGTTTTAGGTAGAGGTTGTAAAATAATTATCCTTCTTGATATATTGAATTTATGAAATCATGATTTTAGCACTTGTGGAAAATTTTCATTATCTCCTTAGACGAAGGGAAAGAAATGAGATTTAAATGATGAGGCAGATATAGAAAATAATAAAGCAGAAAAAAAGTGTAGAAAATACAGTACACAATGGTATCAATGGAAGTTTAAATAACATTGAAAAGAGAAGTACTCATGAAATCTGAATGTGATGAGATTGCCCCAAATACAGAGTCTATGTACTTCAGATTCATGTAGAGGATTCCTATTTATTTATTTATTTATTTATTTATTCTTTTGGTATAGGAATTGAACTCAGGACCTTGTGCTTGCCATGTGGGCATTGTGCCACCAAGCTATACCTCTGGCCAGGATTCCTCTTTTAAAAAGGCATACCCTGCCTTTAATCCCAGCACTCGGGAGGCTGAGGTAGGCGGAGCGTTGTGGGTTCGAGGCCGGCTTGGGCTACAACGCGAGCACAAGCCCGGCCTGAGCTACATAGTGCGACCCTGCCTCAAAAAAAAACTCGGGCCGGGAGTTTGGCTCAGTGCCTTAAGCGCCTGCCCTGGCAGGCGCGAGGTTGTGAGTTCAATCCCCGGTGACGCAAAAAAAAAAAAAAAAAAAAAAAAAAAAAAAAAAAAAAAAAAAAAAAAAAAAAAAAAAAAAAAAAGGGCATACCCTGTTAAAGCAGAAATTACTGCTGGCTATTTTTGTGTTGTATTCATTTATTCTTTCAATCATCCCTTTATCAAATTCTTTAACTTCAACTTTGAAGTTTGTTGGTGGCCACTGACCCAGCTATACTATGACGTGGTTATATTTTAATACAGCAGTGAGTTTAAATATTAGATTTCCATCATATGATGCTTGGAAAATTTTGACAATTTTATAATAGCATTAATGAATATTTTAAAGGTAACAGTTTGGTGTAACATCATATGGTTTATTGACTAGTCTAGTGCTTTATATAAAGTTTGTTAGTTTCTGTATTGGATTTATAAGAAGTGAAAAGATCTCAACACTGGCAAAGACATTTGACAAATTTACATTCAGTTGATTTTTATTAGTGCACAGTACAATTTACAATATTCTAAAATATTGAAAAACTATAGTGTTGTTAGTCATAAGTACATTAAAATAAATATGTGACATGCTTTCAAAAGTATAATTATCCATTTGTAAATACAGATACATTTTTATGATTATTCAAGTAATACCTGATTTCTACAGATTTCTTCAAGAGTAAAACAAGATAAAATTGCTCATTCTGTTACCATACAGACATCTGCTATTAATGAAAGTCACATATTGAAGATAAGTTTCTAGATTCCTTAAAACTTTTTCTAAATATACTTCCTTTTCTAGTCTCCTCAATTTTAATATACATTCATAGTAGATGATCAGGGAGCTTTAATTCTGAAGTCTTTCATAAGCATTTGTGTTTCTCACTTTGTGGTTGGGTCAGTCTGGACACCTGTAGCAGATTGTGCCTTCCCTCGCCATTTGAACTGAGGGCTTTTTTGATCTTTTCTCTAACTTTCCAATTAAAGACTTTTTCTATAGAATAAAGAATGTGTGTGTGTGTGTGTGTGGGCGTGCGCATTACAAGTATATTTTAATGTCCCAGTTTCTATTGTGTTCTGAGAGACACGGGATAGTACTTGAAGATGCAAACATTGATAATCAGTTGAAAGCAGGCCAGACATACTGAGAGCTTTTAATGCCATGTGAAACACATGAAGAGCAGAACTCTAGCCTCACCTTGTCAAATGGCAGAAGAGACAGTCTAGAAGGATGAACATCTTCCACTTACCTTTCCATTCTATTAAACTGCTATGCACTTGATCAAGAGGTGCTCTGAACGTCTGCCTTCTGCCAGGAGCTCAACATAGACTGAAGCATCCAACATCAATTCATACACAGTCTATAACTTATACAGAGTTCTGTTCCTGGTTAAAATATGTATTGGTGTTTCTCAAATATATTCAAGACTCAGTAAATCTGGCACTTGAGGTCATGGATAATGTTGTTTAAGAGATGGTAGGAAGATTTCTGTCAGTATAAAAATATTTTGATAATTTGAAAGATGATTAAATTGAAGATATGTTGTCTTTACTGATTTCCTACTTACAGCATCACATTTAAAGTGAAACTTTGTAGGAAAATCACCTTTGGAAACGACTACCATAAAAAGTTGAATATTTCAGTACAAAGATAAGAGAGTATATCTAAATTAACAATCAGACAACACTTCATTTTGCATTTTAAGGTAGATGTCTAATGTCAACATTCTAATTCAAAGAACTGATACGTTTTAGTATGCAAATAATTACCTATAATAAGTCATTAAATTTTCTTTAATAAATTACTTTTTAGTAAATTACTAATTCAGGTTTTTTTTTTTTTTTTTTTTTTTCTGCGGCACCGGGGATCAAACTCACAGCCTCATACCTGCCAGACAGGCACTTAAGCTGCTGAGCCAAACTCCCAGCTCTAGTTTTTCAAGGCAGGGTCTCACTCACAACACTCCTCCTACCTCAGCCTCCAGAGTGCTGGAATTAAAGGCGTGCGCCACCACACCTGGCTCCGACGAATAATTTTTGTTTTTCTATGCATTTTCTTCAAAGATTAATTTTGCCCATCGGTAATAGTAACCAAAGATTATTTAACCATACACTAATTTATCAACCATTTTCACAAATGTTTGGGAAATCAATGACATAATGCATATTTAAAAACACATTTATTATTTACAAGTTGTTAATTAAAAGTGTTTGAGGAGCTGGCCTAGTGGCACACACCTGTAATCTCAGCACTCTGGGAACCTGTGGCAGGAGAAGTGCAAGTTTGAGCCCAACCTGGGTAACTCAGTGACTTAGTGAGGTCCTATCTCAAAATGAAAAATAAAAGAGGACTAGGGGTGTACCTCGGTGTGAAGGCTCTGGGTTCAATCCCCTGTACCACACACACACATACAAAATGAGGATTATATTAAAAGGCCACAAAAACTTTTATGATGACAAATCCTGGTTATAGCAATAAAATATTGATTATTGCTCCAGAAGAGAGCAGATCCATATCTTATACTATAGAGAATCTGCTCTCAAGAATTTCAATTGGTGCACCGAAAAATAACTTATTTGGCCTGCAGGACACCTTCTGATGCCTCTGAAAGTCAGGCGACAGTCCCCATTGACTGAGCTGCCAGAACAGCAGCTTTTCTCCACCTGGGTTCATTGCGCTCTAGTAAATAAGCATCATTCAATTCTTTTAGGCTTTGAGTAAAAGCAGTTACTGAATGCAATTTTAAATTGTCGCCCCACGCTGGGCGCTTGGTTTATCTGTCGGGGAGACGGGCAAGGCCAGATGACAGCCCTCCCTCAGCTGCTGGGAGTCTGGCCCAGGCTGAAAGCTTCGGGTCTCTGGGGGGCCTCTGACCCTTGGCTCCCGAAGGCCGAGGAAAGGCAGAGGACTCGTGGCAGTAGGTGGGAGTGAGGGGCTGGTGGAGAGGGCGCCCCAGGACCTGGGTCAGGCGGGCGACACTGGAAGGGGGAGAGCGCAGCCGGCCAGAGGGCTCCTCCCCGCGCGAGGCCTCGGCCTTGCTGGCGTGGGCTGGCGGGGCGCGCGGCCTGTGCAAGGTCGTGGGCAGCTCCTAGGCGCGATTGCGCTGCCCAGGCGTGGCGCAGCAGGGGCGAGGAGAGCCGGCTCAGGTGGCGCCAAGCAACTCCAGGTGCCCCGAGAGGGCAGAGCAGATGCACTACCGAGTGGAGTCTCCTCCGATGCAGGACGGAGCCTCAGATCGCCTCACTCGCGCCTCTGAGGGTCCCAGAGGCCCAGCCGCGCGTGCAAAGCACTCAAACCTCACAGAGGCCGGGTATTGCCGGCACCGAGGGCGGAGAGAACGCCCTGGGAAAAGGTCTAGGCCTTCCGCACCCGGCGTTGCTATGACAACCGTGCAGTTTGAGGCTGACGGCGGAGTAGCTCCCTCTCGCGGATCTCCTAGCGCTAAGCGCGGATCCAGAGCGCGCCAGGACCTGCAGAGAGGCCAAGCAGGCCTCCTGGGCGGAGAGCGCCTTTCTGCCTCCGCGTTGCCATGGAGACCACCAAGGCCACCTCACCTGGACCTGGGGTGAAGTACGGGAAACAGCAACCTGAGCCCTCTTTTGCCTGAGCCAGCGTCTCTTCCAGAAACTCTAACCCAGCAGCTGCCACTGCTTGCCTCCCACAGACAGGAAATGAGAGGGCAGGCGTCCAGAATCTGTCCAGGGTTTCTGCACCATGCTGTCCTTTATTCGGATCTTCACTCTGTATTTTATATCTTAGCGTCTCTCGCACCAAATGGTCTAGAGATAACGGTCCCTTTATAATTTCTACCACACCTATTAACAGACAGCGTGTTTAATTCCACACACCACTGTCCTAGTCCAAGTTTAATCATCACAAGAAAGATTTTAAAGTGCCTTTTCACTTCCTCCTTTTCTTTTTTCTTTCTCTTTCCCTTCTTCCTCTCTGTTTCTTGGTATCCCTTTCTCTCTCTCTCTCCCCTCCCTTTCTTCCTCTCGTTTTATATTATAGCGTATACATCAATTCTTTCATTTTCGTTAACAGAAATAGATAATATGCCTAGGAATGTCCTCTTGCTGCTAGCTCCACGGAAATAACCACTTTCTGACAAGTGGAACAATTATATGCTAGAACATCTAGGCTACATCTTAGAAAAAAGAATGGGCTTTTCAGAGCGTCTTTCTTGTTTTATTTCCAGTTCTACATGCCAGTCTGGTGCTAAAATCTCTCTTCTTTCTGGGCTTTATTCCATCTAAGTTTGAGATCAGTTTTTGGCTTTGCATGGAGGGTTGTTTCAGCATGGCTCTGTCTTTAAACTCCAGTATGGGTGATAAACTTACACTCAACTCAGGTGCAAGATTTAGTGCATGGATGTGTCTCTACTGACTACCAACATGCATGCAGTTTGCAAAAAAGGACTCTGATTAAAGCAAGTCAAGGCATCTGTGATCTTATATTGTCAGTCATACTCTGGCAGACTCTGTAAACTGCTGTGGGTCACAATTCCTTGCTTCTTCCATGCTTTCCTGTTTAATGTGTATGTGACACAGCTTTCGTTTTGGAAAAGCTCACTGATTCTGATAAATGTGAATTTCCTCACTTAGTTCTGCAAATTTAAGTAGACCAGCTTTTTCAGCTTGACATTGATACTACCTCTTTAGAAAAATCTTAACTATACAGATTACTGTTTCTTTTCCAAAGGCTTAGGGTCGTCAAAGTCATTTAAAGAGTTTGATGTAGTCCAAGCCCTAAGTAAAGCTAAGGTTTGGAAGGATGTTTATCTGCAGTGTCCTGTTCTACTTGGTTGCTACTTCTTCCAGAGCACTACTGTTTCCCAAAAACAAATATTGTACCCCCTTTCAAGTGTTTGTTCCTCTTTATCTAAAGTTTCATCTCCTTGAAAACCTTTTCTTTACATCTCCTAGTAAGCTTTCTCTCCTTTTTTTCACTTTTTGCTTTTTTCTTTCTTGATATTGCATCTTGACCTTCTACTTTTTTCTATTCTACATATTTTTGAGCTATTTCATCCACATCATTTTGCTATATTTTTGTTTAAATCTGTGTGATCTTATGCAGACTTTTTCCTCTGAGCTTTAGACCCCAACTTCTAAGCTACTTCATGCACGGACATTTCCTGTAGGCCTGTCGAAGTTCTATCTGCTTTTTCACTGAATTATGTTCTTCTCCTGTTATGGTTTGTGTCTGGATGTACCCCAAAAGCCTCATGTGGTCATAGGGGCAGGTTTCTAGAGTTTGTGACTGATTCATGGTCCAATGCTGAGATGATGGATGTGAGTGCTACACTCACCCTAGGGTGGGTGTGGCCTACATACAATATAAGGGATGGATAGAATCTTCTCTCATGCTCTTCCCTTTTTGTTCTTGTTGCTTTTTCTGTCTTCTGCCACCATGAATGGTTGCCCCTCTTCCATGCCACCCTGCCTTGGAGTCAGCTTATTATGGACTGAAACCTCCACAAACTGTGAGCTTAATAAACCTTTCCTTCCTTAATTTTGGGTGTCAGATATTTTGTCTCAGCAATGAGAGAAAAGTAACCAACACATCTCCAAAACTTGCTTTTCATTCAGTATTGTACATCTCATTTAATGGTCTTACTATGGCTCTAATTATCCAAGAAATGTGGAAACCATTTACTGATTCATATAACATCTTGTCAGATTTTCTTATTAATGTCTTTCATGTGCCAGACAAATAATGTTATGAAGTTTAATTCTAATGGAAAAGGGAAATTAATGAAACTAAGTCCCCAAATTACTGCTTCTTATAAGGCATACTACAGAAATAAGAGGATATTATATGACAAAGAATAAATTGGGAAGAGTGCTGTAGAGCAATAGTCAAAGAAAAGTCCAGTGTGATATGGTGAAATGAAAGATGAGAAAAGTCAACCATTTATGTTGCTGGAGAAAGAACAACAGAGAAAATAACAATAGCAGAAACCCTTGACACTGTCGTAATCTATTTATGCTATTTTGATAGAATACTAAATATCAGATAATTCACAATTTTGGAGGCTAAAAGTCCAAGATCATGACATTGATATTTTGTGTTTGATCAAGGCTTAATCTTCTAGAAGTAAAGAACACTGTGCTTTCAAATGGTAGAGTATAGAAAGACAAAAAGGACGAGCCATCCCTAATAAGCCCTTTTATAAGGGCACCTATTCTACGGCAGGACAGAAGACTCCCCAGCCTAATAATCTCTTAAAGACTCCATCTTTTAACACCATCACATGGAAACAGCTGAATTTTAGAGGTGCACATTAAAACCATACTAGGTGGGAAAAGGCTTGTGTTCAAACAAGTGACCTAAAAGGTCAATTTTCATGGTGAGACTATAACAGGGACTTAGAGGCGGGGCCTGCAGATGACTAGTGGATAAGTTTTTGGATTTAAATTCGGCTTCCCTGCCTTCATTTTTGTATCTATTTTCATTATTACTGTGAAACTTCGGGCCAGACACCTGCTCAATTCTGTCTTTCCCAGCATGGCCATGCTGATTAAAGCTCCTTTCTTGCCCTTCACCACCGCCCATCTCCTTGATTGGCATTTTGGGACAAGTGGCAAGTAACCAATGTTGGTCCACTAAGACCCCTGGAGTGGAGACTTTTGACATAAAAAAGTCAAAAGCAATAAGAAGGGGGAAATGGAGTATGGTGAGAGTGGAAAAGGAAGCAGGAAAAAAGATTTTGCAGGACTTTCTGGGTCATGATGAGGAATTTGGATTTTATTCTGGGTGCAGTGGGAAGCCATAGAATGTTTTTGGAAAAGTGACATGAACTGTTTCGTAAGTTTGAAAGATCATCTGGCTGTAGGGTGGAGAGCAAATTGGAAGTGTGACAGTTTGGACATGGAGAAGAAATTAAAGAGGACGAAGGCTTTCCAGGGATGACAGGGACACGGAAGTGGAGGGGGAGGTAAGCGCACAGACAGGAGGTATTTTTAGTGATCTTTTTTCCTGATCACCCACTGTTGTGTCTCAGTCTCATCGCTGTCCTTAGAGCACTATGTGCCATATGGGGCCTCCCACAACCCAGGTCCTTAGCATGGAATCCTAATTGTTATGAGTCTCATGCTTTTAGGGCTTCAGCTGTCAATGTCAGTTACATGATATCTGACCAGGAGAAGTTAGAGAGAACCAAAGTTAAGAAAGCAAGCAAGCTCAGGATGTAAACCACCTTGGGTCACATTTGCACTCCATGACTTACAAATGCTGTCACTTTGGGCAAATTGTTGAACCTTTTAATTTAATTTTCTCTAGGTACAGAACAGGAATAATAGTAATAATACATGCTTTTAGGATTTTGCAGGGATTAAAATATATGACACACTGCTCTGTGCATTTTAAATATATGGTATATGCTCAGTAAATACATACAGATCATGTTTGCTGATAGTGTTGGTACTGATGATAATGATAGAGGACTTGAAATCGCATCATGGTAAGCATTTCAATAGACCCACCTCAGGAAAGTTGTGTAACCTGCAATTCTAACTTTGTATTAGGCGTAAGAATACGATTGGGAAGGACACCATTACAGGAGTGGGTGGGCAGCAGAGTAGCTGTTCTTCATAAGTCTTTTCTTGGGGAAAATCTTCCTTCAGGAAAGCATTTTTTATTCTTTATGGCTTTTAAATTTTCCTTCTCTGAGCTTATGTTTTCCCATTTTGATTTTCCTGTTAGGATGACCTGAAAGAACACAAGCATTTATCTTTTAATCATAGAAAGAAGGATACCATGCCTGTGAGTTAAGAAAAATTACGCCTTGCTCTCACTTGATGATTTTTATTTTTTGATGATTCTATAGGAAACAATCCTCAGCAATTCCTAACTTTAATTTTTCTGAGTTCCCATCTTGGCTAACATTGACTGCCTTGTTTTAACAAGTAATCAATGATCTGTATCTCATAATTTTCCAACTCAGTTATCAAGGCTTCTTGGTATTGACTAAATAAATAAGTGAATTAATCCTTAACAAAATCTCTCTGTTGACCTTTTCTTTTCTTATCAATTATTGTTGCCCTCTATCTTAATTATACCCTCATTACTTTCTTGTGGGAATATATACACTACAAATTATATTTTTTTCAATTTTTACATTTATGGTAATTTATTTCAAAGTATGTTGCTATTCTTGCTATATTTCATTTAAAAGAATTAAAAAGCTTTTCACCAAGAAGAAACTGAAATACTGGCAAAAGACTCATATTCAGACTACATAAAATTTTTTCATAAACAATAAAAAAGCAGACCACTCAACTAAAAATTGGGCAAGAGACTATTCAACAAGAGATCATGCAAATGCTAAAGAAAAGTAAGAAATGATCCTGAACCTCAACAGTCATGAGACAAATGATAATTAAAACCATTTTCACTCCCATCAGAAGAGCACAGTTAAGATGAGCATTCCTAAGTGTTGGTGAGACTGTTGAACAGGTCGAATATTCATATACTACTAGAGGAGCAATATATTGATATGAACATTTGAGGAAAAATTATTAACCATGATCAACAAAAGTTGAATATAAAAGTGCTATATGAAGCGATTTTCTTTGACTATGTATTCAAAATAAATGAATGATAGGCAAAGGAAACTGGCGTAGTAGTAGTAATTCTAATAGCAACTGGAAGCAACTTGTTTATAATGAGCAAAATGGTAATCATGGCAAATTCTACTATGGAAGATATGGAACAATAAAAAGTATGATTGGTACACATTACAGCACACATAAATCCCAAAAGCATCATAGCATAACAAACAAGGAACGCTAATCTATGTTGAGGACTAAGATGGTATTTGCAGAGATGAACAAGGCTGGTAATTGGGATGAAGCATAAAGGAACTTTTGGAATCTGCTATTCTCTTTACTGATCTAAATGATCCTCTCTTGAGTGTGCTTAAATTGCAAATTTCACCAAGTTGTACATTTATTGTACATGCATTTTTATCTCCATGGTATACTTCAATTAGTTTTTTAAAAGGTCTTTTTAACTGTTGAAAGCTGACTTTTTTAAGATTGGCATCCAAGTCACTCCTGATTGGATTTCAAACTACTATTCTTGCTGTTTCCTCTTACATCTCTGCACATGTCATATGTTTCTGACAGACTTCACTTCTGAAAGAGGCAGACGCTCCCAGTTGTTCTTAGAACTCACTGTATTCGTCCTTTTACCAGCTGAGCCTTCTGAAGTTCAGCAGAACACATGACTGCCAGTGACCAATTTTCTGATCACCTGTTCCAGTCCACTGTGCTTCTCGATTTGGTTATGTAACTGTGGTTGGGCCAGTGGCACACAAACAGAAACAACGCTTAAGACTTACTTTCTGTAATTCTCTCTCACTTTTATTTCTGGCTGGGAAATTGTAATGTCTGAGAGACATTGACAGCCACATGTTCCAGATGGCAGATCTACCACACTGGTTCTGGATCACTGGACTGTTAGATGAGAGTGTATTGAATTTTTGTTTTACTGGAGCCAAAATATTTTGAGATTTCTTTATTACAATATAGTCTCTGTCTGACATACTTAGTACTTCATAAACATTGTGATTCATGTGTGCCTCTGTGCGTTTCATTAGGCTAATGACGGTTTCTAAAGTGCTGGCCAGTTGAAATGATCCCCAGCTGTGCCACATTTATTATTTTATCTCTTTTTGCTTGCTAGATATGGGGCCATGGGGGATATATTCATTGGTCTGAGCCCTAACTTCCTTATCTGGGAAATGGGAATAATAGAGAGGCATATTATGAAGATTAAAAGAAATAGCACACGGCAAGTGTTTAGTACAATTGGCAGTACATATCAAACACTAACATGTTAATTGTCCTAATGTTCATTGTTGATATTACAGAATTGAGCACCAGAGCACAAAAACCCAATATATGTTGGAGGAGGTATAAATTAAGGCCATGTAAAAGCAAAGCTTATCTTGTTTTAATGCTCCAGGCCTTCTGAAAATTTGTGATTATTTCATAATATTGGGAATAGTGGCATGTGAAAACAAATAAACTCTATTCTGCTTCTATTTATATATACAAAAGAATGAGCACATGGGTGCCAAAAATATGAACGTATTTACAGCAGCATTATTTATACTGGACACAAATAGAAATAATCTAGTTCTCAGATACAAAAGTAAACCTTTTAATTTTAGCAAGTTTAATTTAACTGTTCGTATTTCCCTTCCTATGTAAAAAAGAATAGCAATGCCGCACATAAGCATAGGCTGATTATGTTTAAAAGCAGCCAGAGAAGATCAACTGTGGGGAATGACAGCTTGCCTGACAGCATACTTCTCAATGGCCATGAAGTCAGAAAGCAGTAAAATGATGCCTTATGATTGTCAGAGCAAATATTTATCAATGCAGATTTGTATAGCCAGGTAAATTCTCACTCAAGAGGGAGAGTGTCACCCATACCTGTACTCTCACCACCTTGAAGTCTAAGAAAGAACGATAGGAAGTCTGAGCTCTGCCCGAACAGTTGGATGACTTATTTTGACCTGTCTCAAAACAGAAACTGAAAAAGGGGGGTGGGGTGGATGTAGCTCAATGAGAAGGCCATTGGTCTGATCCCCAGTACTGCAAAAAACAAAACAAAACAAAACTGAACAAAACTGAGCCAAAACAAAAGAGAAAAATGAGAATACTATTAGATAAAGTCCGAAAACATGGTTATCCTTACTAAGGAATTTAGAAGTACTGTACTTTAGACTGAAAGAAGTTGCCAAATGATTCTAGAAAAATAAATACTAAATTATAAGTACAATTTATTTGTAATAGCACAGAGTTTTTTTAAAAAAGAATTTTTCTCCAAAGCATATTATAATAAGTAAGTCATATTGTTAAGGAATCATTAGTCAGGCGGGGCTTTCCTTAACTCTGACCCCCAATCAAAAGCCAAATCAAAGTAAAGCAGCTCACCTTTCCTGCCTATTCACAAATGGGAAGGTTTTCTTCTAATCCATCCTGACAGTACATATATACCTTCATTTTTGAGGTCCTATTTTATGAGGAATGACTGTTTTATGTCTAATGGCCCACTGATCACATGACCCTAGAAATTTTCCTGACCTTGCGAACTCTGCACTTTAGGCAAATTATTCTTACTTTTCTGTTATTGTACAATAGATGATTTCTTTTTAAAAAAGGTAGTTATTGGGTAGAGTACCCTCTAAAGTAGCAAGGCAAATCACAATATAATTTCAATTAAACAATATTGTATAAAAATATACAATATTTTTTTCAAAGTAATACCAAACTGGAACCAACCTAGTTTTCTGTCAACCAGAAAATGGACAAATTACTGCATAACCACACAGTGAAATGCTTTTCAGCAATAAAATATGGAAGTTATGATAACGATGTTTTGGATAGATCTAATTTGTATTCTGCTGGCTAAAAATATTCAGTGGAAAGCTTTTGTAGCTCTTCTGAATAATTTTTAACTGAAGAATAATCTTTCTTTCCATGTTTTAGTTCTCTTCCTGATATTTAGGTAAAAAATTCCTACCTTAAAATTACATGTACCGTAACAAAATGGTTGCCACCAGAATTTTTCAAAAATAAAAGTACTTTGGAGAGAGATTATGACCCACAAGATGGTTTTCTTAACATTAAATTGTTTTAAAAATATTATTTTAATCTTTTTTAGCATTCCTCTTCAAATATGCATTATAAGTTGTTGATTATGGGCACATACATCATTTAACCTCCGTTTATGCTCTGAATGTTAACACCACTGTTTGGGTACTTTTTTCTCATTGCTGAGACAAAATGCTCAACACCCAAAATTAAGGAAGAAAAGGTTTATTTAGTTCACAGTTTGTAGAGGTTTCAGGGCACAATCAGCTGGCTCCAAGGCAGGGTAGTATGGCACAGGGGCAACACTTCAAGGCAGCAGAAGGTAGCAAAAGCAACAAGAGCAAAAGGGGGCTGGTAAGCCTCTTTTCCACTTTTATATTGTAAGCAGGCTGTCCCTCACAGGGAGAGTGTAACACTTACATCATCCCAGTCCACTCCTCTTGCATGGGATGCCGTAATTTACAAAGTGAGGACCCTGGCTCCCTGCTGAGTTGCTTAAACTTCTGAACTTCTCAAGCTGACACAATGTATCAACATTACAACCGCTAAAAATCATTTCTAGTTGTTTTCTTTGGTTTTTAACTGCAAAGGTATAAAATGAAATTTACTGCTCTTTTACAGGATGAATATGCCTATTAGTTAAAGGAAAACATAAGATGCATTTATTCTTTAGAATCACAAGCAAATACTGAACTATCCAGAATGATGGACCAAAGATATAAATCAAATGATTAAATCTTTGGAGAAACCCTAAAGTTATATCAAGCAATTTACTTCTCAAGGAGAAAAAAATTAGTTTTCACCTGTTTTTTGTGGGGAAGAAGGGGAAACTACTACTAGCTTAGAAGGAGCTGGGACCGTGCAATAATGAAAAGACAGAGAAATATGCAGTCTTAATAGTACTTGGTTAATCAGCACCTCAAAATGGCAACACTTTTGTGCTTCAAGGGCAGTAGCAGCCTGTGCCAGGAAAGCGATGAAAAGTTCCTGGTATCAGACAAACTCTGATAAGCAGAATAAAAACATATGACCAATCAGTGTTTTCCAGTTTTCTTTGAGCTGGCAGGGATTGACCTCCTAGTAATATGAATTTTTGTTTGTACTGGAAAAAGGATGAATATTGTATATAAATAATTGTAATTATCTTTTCATTGAAGAAACATAAACTTGGAACTCACTCCTGTTTTCCTGAGTATATCATCAAGTTTGGAATGAGCAGAATTGAATTTTCTATGGTTTTGCAAATGAATAGCTGTTGCAAAGTTAATAAGTGTTGTATAAATTAGCTATTTGAGGAAAATAGATTTTTTAGTTTGCAGTGTTTTAGGTTGAAATACTTGATTTGTCTTTATGCTATATTTTTTCTATGGCCGGGGATTTAGCTCAGTGGCACAAACACCTGCCTGGCAAGTGTGAGGTTATAAGTTTGATCCCTGGTACCAAAAAAAAAAAAAAAAAAAAAAAAGAAATATTGTTATTTCTGTGCTTCCTTTTTAAAAGGTACAGTTACTAACTGAAACACTTCGGAAAATTTTAGCAAAAGAATATTGCAGATTAAAAATATTTAATTTTCTATATAAACATACTATTTTACATATCATTAGGGTGAGTTTCTTCAGTAATCAATAAATTAAAAGTTTTGTACCTGGAACATTTCTTTTCAGTCAACTAGATGTTTTGTTATAATATACATTTATATACCTTAAAATTCAATTTTTATATGCATTAAAGTCTTGAGTGTCAAGTGGCATATTTCCTTATGATTGAAGGAGTTTAGAGCTACAGATGGTCATTTTAAAAAATAGCTCTTTGTGCTTGAATAAGACTGGATATATGTGGATATGTATAACTTTTAATATAAATAGAAGCTCAAATGTGATTCTGAAAATTAAATTATTTAAAGGTGGTCTCCATAAATTCTTGAGTTTAGAATGTTTTTCAAAATGGCTAGAATTTTACATTATTTCCTTCTCTTTTATTTTGTTTGTATTATGCCATTGCTGTATTGTATATGCATTGGCAGTCCTAGTGGATTCATTTCTAAATGTTTCACTAAATTGCTGGCTATAACATCAGCTGTATTATGATAATGATGTTGTCGACTAAGATATCTGATTGATACCAGCTTGACTAAGGAAGAAAGGATGACAAGTGTCTTCATCTATTGATTCCTAGACAGTAAATGTGCTATATTGGTCTTAGTTTGAACTTCCTATTACAAGTTAAATGAAGATTAAGTAGATATTCTATTGGGTATATTAAAACTTTGACTTTCAAATGCAATTTTTAGTTGAATGGAAAAGTCTCACAAGCTTCCCTGCTTTGGGTGAAATAGCATGTTCCAGTGATACACCAGGGTCCTTATCTATTCGTTTCTTGCCATGTGCCTTGCAAGTGAGTTCCTCTCCTGACTCATACTCAGGAAGGATTGCATGAGAGAGATCCGGCCCATCGTGGCTATTCCTAAATTAATTCTTCTGGTCTAATTTTATCAGATAGTTGAAAGTTAGAAATTTCCATAGCTGTTGAATTTGAATTTCAGAAATATTATCTTCTGCATAGATCCTATAATGCAAACAACCATGTAAATTTGCATGTCATTCTTTTCACATAAAACACATCTTGATTTTATTATAATAATATTAATGTTTCTATTCATGCCATCTCTTATGTATCAGTTTCGTATAGTTACCTTAAATTTTTATGTCTGTGTGTAGCAGCTCACCTCTTGGTAGTTAGCAAGTATAAGAGTTAAGATAAGGGTGACTCATGTTTTTGACTTAACTTTGCTCCCCCTCAATGTCATTTTAATGTGTTAGTATAATAGAACAAGAAATTAAATAAACCAATACTTTTGTTGAGTACAGATTTGCTACCATAGACTTAAATCACAAATTTGATTAGTTTTGCTGCCATAGTACAAAGCTTTTCTAGTAATAGCAATGTATTTCATGGCACAGTGCAGTATTATGTTAGATCAAAGAGTTTTTTTAGTTTTTGCCATCTGAGACTTTCTCTGTCTCTTTTGTCTATTCTATAAAATAGTCGCTAAAGTCAGGGAATACGGCATTCCTTCATGCTGAATGAAATAACAACAGTGATATTCTGGGGTTGACTTTTACTAAACTCATGAGAACTAATTGTTAATTTTTTAGAAATTTTATAGATGGTTTGTGAAACAATCATTATAAAAATTAACTAAATTAAACTAAATAACTCAAGTTAAAAAGTAACAAATATTCAAAATTATTGCTGCCTAATTATTTTACTGCAATGTAATATTATATATACTCTTGGAGTACTTAATCTGATCTATATGAATATGTTGAAGATACCATATTGTAGTGCATTTCTGTGCATTTCTCCTCAAGTTTATGTTAAGCAGTTTTAGCGTGCTAGGTTGAAATGGTCATGATAGAAGTATTTAAACTACAAAACTCAGCAAATACTAGAGGCAGGGCATCATCATTATTATTTTTTTTTTGCATGTGTTCATTGTCTTAGTTCAGAAGTTGAATGAAGTTCCTTTCCATTTAATGAGTAAAACTTGCAAATCGTAAGAAATACTTTAACAGCAAATCATACATCATGTTTAGTTACAAAAATATTAGGAAATAACTTTCAGATTATGATGAAAATTCATAAGACATATCATAGTTCATCCAAAATTGCAGTTGGCCAGTTGTGAAAACATCCTCATATTTTTATCCATTTCTGGGCTGATGGGCATTTGGGTTGTTTCCAAGATTTAACTATTACAAATTGTGCTGCTATCAACATGGGTGCACATATATAGCTGTAGTATGATGCTTTTAATTCTTCTGGGAAGAGATATCCAGAAGGGGAATAGCTGGGTCGAATGGGACATCTAATCCTAGTTTTTTGAGGAATTTCCACACTGATTTCCCCAGTGGTTGTACCAGTCTACTTTCCCACTAACACTGGAGAAGGGTTCCTTTTTCCTCACATCCCCTCCAGCATTTGTTATTGGTTGATTTCTTGATAATAACTATTCTTACTGGGATGAGATGGAATCTCAGTGTTGTTTTAATTTGCATCTCTCAAATGACCAGTGATATTGAACATTTTTTCATGTATTTATTTTCCATTTGTATTTCTTCATCTGAAAAATGTGTGATCATCCCAGATGCCCATTCTTGGATTGGGTCTTTGAATTTGGGGGAGGTCTGATTTTTTCTGTTCTTTATATGTTCTAGATAAAAGTCCTTTGTCTGAGGGACAGTTGGTTAAATTTTTTTTTCCACTCAATAGGTTGTCTTTTCACTATGTTGTTGATTTCTTTTGATGTGCAAAGTGTTTTAATAAAATAAGTTCCCAGTTGTTTATTCTTTGAAGTGTTTCCTGTGCTATTTGCTATAAAGATGGATAAATCTGAGACATTTGTAGGGAAATGGATGCAACTTGTGACCATACACGTAAGTGAAATAAATTAGACTTGCATGTGTAAACATCATATTGTCTCCCTAGTGTAAGGAGCTGAAAGAGTAAATAAGATCCAAAATGCACAACAGATATTATGAAATGGGAAGAAACTGTTCAAAAGGAAAGAGAAACTGGGCTTGGGGAAAGGAGAAAAGAAGACAGGGAAAAGGAAATTATATATATATATATATATATATATATAATTTTGTATATATATACAAAATAATTAATTATAATAATTATACTACCCTATAATAATTAATTATAATAATTATATACCCTACATTGCTATTAGTTCACTGAAATGAAAGGTTTGTGCCTCTATTGTTTGATCATTTTTTCATGCCTATGTGTTGTAATCTGAGCAACTACTTTGAAGATAACAATACACAATTTGCTAACCATCCTTACTTTCGTACAATCTTGTTTTGAAATTTTGTATCATTATTTTATTTAAAATAAACAAGAAAACATTCTATAAAACTTTGTTGCCCATATGGAATTTATTATGAAAGAATGTTTTATTATTTTTGTAAATCTTATGCAACACATGTTTTATGTCAGTAAAATTTATAAGAACCTTATGCATTTCTTTCAAGTGATGTTTGTCCAACACTGACCAGCACAATATATTAACTGCCACTATGGTAGTGACTGAGGCTCTTCATTTCTCCTCTGCATTCATAGGTTCATAGACTGGTTGAGTACGTACTGCATGAGTCTCTTTCTTTGCTTTGCCTCCATCTTTGAATTCAAAATATATATCATTTAGCAGAATTATTGAGATACGTCTCACATTCCAATTTATCGTTTAAAGTATTCAATTCAAACTTTTAGTACATTTAGAGGATTGCAAAACATTCCCATCACCTAATATTGGAACAGTTACGTTCTTCCTTAAAGACTCTAAACAATAGCAGTCAGCGCCTATCTTCTCATCTCAACCCTAAACAAGAAATATTCTAATATATATTTGGCTATACAGATACTTCATTTAAATTGAATCATGCAATATGTGGTCTTTGGTGTCTGACTTTTTTTTTTCTCAGCTTAACATCTGTAGGATTCATTCAGGGCACAGTATAGTCAAGGTTTTATTCCTTTTGTGGAAGAATAATAATCATTTGTATGATCATACACATGCATTTATAGTCATATTTTAGGGACATTTGGGTTTTACTTTTTTGCTATTATGAATAGTCTATTAATATTTGTGTAGAATGTTTGTGGACCTATTCCATCATTCCTCTTGAACATATCTTGGTGTAGGCCAGGAGAGTCATCTCTTAAATCTATGTTTAGTATTTGAGTTATTAGCAAAGTTGTTTTCAAAGCAACAACATCATTTTGCATTCCCATCAACTATCCATAACAATTCCAATTTCTCTACATATTCCCTCCATATTTGATTTTAGAAACCCCAGTTAATGTGAAAGGGGTGTTTCACTGCAGATTTATTTGCACTTCTTTGATGACTAATACTATTGTCTTTTCTTGTGCTTATTTGCCATTGGAATATGTTGTATAGAGAAATATCTATTGAAAATTTACCAAATTTAAATTATTTGATTTCCTATGATTGAGTTGTGTTTTGATGTATTATTAATGAAAGTTCCTTTTTACATGGATTGTTTTCAAATATTTTACCCAGTTTATGTATGTTTTCATTTCAAGTTTCAGGGAGATCATCTGCAGTGTATTTTTAATTTTCGTGTAATTATTTATGGTTTATCTTGTATTATTTTACTTTTGGTGTCATAACTATGAAGACTGCCCTACCCAAGGTCATAAGCATTTTCTTCCAATGTGTTGTAAAAAGTTCAAGTTCAGTTCTCATTTTTAGCTGTGTAATCCATTTTGATTTGATTTTGGTATATGGGACTAGGTCAAATTCTGGCTTCATTTGTTTGCATATGAGTATATAGTGATTATAGTAGATTTTGAAATTAAGAAGAACGTGAACTCCAAATATATTTTTGAAGATATTTTTGCTACATTTATTACATTGCATTTACATACGACTCTTAAGATCAATTTCTCAATTTCTGTAAAATGCTAGTTGGAGTACTGGTAAGAGATTGATTGCATTCGTTCTATAAATCAGTTTTTGGAGAATTGCCATCTTAATTACATTACATATTTTGTTTCATATACGAAGCATACATATCTACTTTTTCCTCATTTTAAATTTCTTTAACAATATTTTATAATGTTTGGTATATAAATTTTAAGCTTATTTTGTTAATTTCACATCTAAATTTATTCCTAAAATGTTAATGTTTAGATGTTCTTCTAAATGAAATTACTTTGTCTAACTCATTTTCTGATTACCCATTAGAAAAGAAGAGAAATATAATTGATATTTATGCATGGAGTTTGAACTTATTTGTCAGTTCTAAGTTTGGGTGGATTTCTTAGGATTTTTTAAATATACAATCATGTCATCTCTAAAGTAACATACAAAGAGCCTGAAAAGACAGTTTTATTTTTTTCTTTCCAACTTAGGTGTCCTTTCTTTTCTTTCTTCCTTCTTTCCTTTCTTTTTCTTTCTTTCTTTCTCTCTTTCTTCCTTCCTTCCTTCCATCCTTCCTTTCTTCTTTCCTTCCTTCCTTTTTTCTTTTCTTTTCTTTCCTTCTTCCTTCCTTCCTTCCTTCCTTCCTTCCTTCCTTCCTTCCTTCCTTCTTTCTTTTTTTTGACTGATTGCCCTAGCAATAAACCATCATAGACATTTTAGTCATTCATATTGTAGTTTTAAACACTGAAGGCATTTCTGAATTTTAATTGTAGAATATTTGTATGAATGGAGGTTGAATCGATTGAGAGTAATCAGATGCACATGATAGAAGGATTATAGACCATTTCCTTACCCTAAGTATATGTGATTTCATATTATCTTGATGTGCACTGAATTCATGATTTCTTGAAAGAATGTTAAATATTAAATGGTTGTGAAGTATCTCCAGCATATGTTCTCATAGCAGTTTGTACCTTCTGTGTGCTAATACCACTGGCAGTTGGTTGAATAATGACCACCCAAACATAACAATTCCTGATTCCTGTGACTTGAAACTATTACTTTGTTCAAAAAAAGTTTCTATGAGTATAATTAATTTACGGATTTCGAGATGAAGAAATTACTTTGAATTACCTAGAAGGCCATCAGAAAGGTTCTTATAAGAGAGAAATTAGATAAGAGGTACACAAAAGAGAGGGCAATGTGATGTTGCCTGGAGCCAAGGAATACTGGCAACTACTTATAGCTGGAAGAGCTAAAGAACAGATTCACCACAGGATTCTCCAGGACAAGTGTAACTCTGCTGACAACTTGATTTTACACTTATGATCTGCAGGATGAAGAGAGAAGAAATTTCTCTCTTGTTAAGCAGCTTCATGTTTGTCACTGAAGCCAAACAACTTATATATACCACTATAACAATCTTTAGCTCAGCATCTGTTTTCTGCAGTAGACAGTTCCCCAAACACCTTGATTCGGTTATATACTTGGATGACTCCAGTAACTAGCAAAGAGCTAGATACTATTTAGGTTTTGTTGGATACTAGATAAAATGAAGGGCCAGGGATTTAGCCCAGTGACTAAGTGCCGGCCTGGCAGGCATGAGGTTGTGAGTTCAATACCCGGTACCAAAAAATAAATAAAAATAAAAAATAAAATAAAATAAATAAAAAAATAAACATTTGCCATAACTAGATAAAATGAAGAAATAAATTGTGGTTTTAGCGTTTGACTGGCAGGTTGAGTAAATATGCAAATGGCCCTGGGAATGAATAATATAATAATTTATATAAGCACATAGAATTAAGAATTGTACAAAATCACTGTATTTATGGTTATTCATCAAGCAATTGACCAGATACTAAACATTTTATGATTGGGAGCCAAGAAGACAAAGTTTCATGGATGATTGTACTGATGGACAGAGTAGAATTTGAGTTATCAAGCCTAGGAGAAATGGATGTTCTCTGAAGATCTAGCGACAGTCAGATGGAGGCACATGAAATGGTGTTTTCCTGGTTACTGACATCAAAGTGGAACGATTTTCTAGGATGATAACTCCCAAGCGTCATGAAGTGCTTTTGCATTCTCAATGCATGTTGGTCTTGTGTTACAAGGCAGTGAGGTACTGTCAGCCCAGGTAAAGGAGAGATACCTTGCAATATTCAAGAAAAGGTGTGAGAAAGGTCAGGAGCTCGACTGGGAGCAACATGCATCACAGGTCATCTGTGAAGGGACATTTGTAGTTGAATAAAATGAGAGACCCTATTTAGCCTGATGTGCGGTTTGAGTATGCTGTCTTGGCCACTGCTACCTTCAAGGCCTAGTATAAAAAAGAAATAAAAACCAAAGTAGCACGAAGTGCCAGTGAGTTCTTCATGGTTTTGCAGTAAACTCAGCATTCTGGAATTAGTGTTCAATAAGGCTCTTGCCATATCCCTCTAAACTACATGATTTTACTTAGTTACTCGGTTGTACCAGCGTTAATTGCTCTGTTGTATTACTTCATGATTTTGGGGTACAAATAAGAATGGTGTGTGTGTGTGTGTGTGTGTGTGTGTGTGTGTGTTTTCATAAGCAGGAACCTCTTCCATGTTGCAATCATGTAAGGTTTTTTTTTATGATCTCAACCCTGACTTCTTATTTTCTATCATTTATTTGAACTACTAGCTCTTTGTCATACTTCCCTTACCATGGTTTGTGCCCTGCCTCAACTCTCACCTATACTAAATTATATTTCTTCCAAGAAACTACCTTAGCAGTTGGTGATGCATTTATTCTCTGAATGCCTATAGCATGTTTCTCTTTTCTTAAATTTTTATATTATCATTAAAATAGCAGCGGATACCATTTATAGAGTGTTCACTATATGTCAAACATTGGGTTTATGTCTTTTACACACATTGTCACATTTATTCTTACAATAATTCTGTGAGGTGGGCTCCATTATCCCTATTTTGCAGCCATGAAAACAGAAATTTAGAGAGATGTAAGTGGTTTATACAAACTACTCAGTTTCTGGGTGGAAGATTCATAATTTACACATAGGTAGGTAGACATGGTGTCACAAGATTGTAATCCCAGTACACAGCAGGCTGAGAGAGGAGAAATTCAGTGACAACCTGGGCTACATAGTGAGTTCAAGGCCAGTGTGGACTACATTGCATGACCTTGCCTCAAAAACAGAAAATAAAATAACAACCAAGAAACACCCATAATTTACACATAGCCAATGTCTTAGAGTTCACATTTTTAACATTTAAAACATTTGTCTTAATCTAATATTGATAATAGGTGTATTTTCTTTCCTAGATCATATGATGTTTGAGGGTAGAGAATCTATGTTATCTCTTTTATTTCTGTAATCACACCTTCTAAGTCTCAGCAGCTGAAACACTGATGGGATGAATGAATAAATATTTAGAACTAAATTATTGAAACAAAATTAATAGGCTTTCAAATAATTTAAGAAAGTTATGCTGATGATTAAAAGTAAGTCAATATTAAAACTTGAAAGATGGAACTTATGGCTAATAATGATTTATACTTATTTTCTAGTCCATCTATTTATTAAAGTTCTTCAGGTAAGTAATGAATAAAATTGTGGGATATTATTCAAAAATTTCTGAAGTTTTATATCTAGATGATTTACGTCAGATTAAATATTTCAACTTAATTCACTTCTTGTGTTAATTTCAAATGAAGGTATGAGTCACGTGTCTTTGGTTTTGTTTCTAGGATGGCGTAGGGGTAGATGAAAAGCTGTCTTTACGGCGGGTCGCGGTGGTGGAAGACTTCTTCGACATTATCTATTCAATGCATGTGGAAACCGGGCCGAATGGAGAACAAATTCGGAAACATGCTGGACAAAAGAGAACTTACAAAGCAGTAAGTAAAAAAGACATGACTGTCGAGAATTTTTATGCTTGCCTTTCAAAGTGCATTAGAAAATTACTAATATTCTGCCTTGAATATAAATAAAATCATATCATGATTACACCCAACACTTAAACTATAATTTTTATTGACCTTATTTTGGTCATATGATTGCAAGTCTGTCATATATTGTGGTAGTCCAAGTACAATGGAAAGATATTTGTTGTTTATATTTAGTGTGTTGTTCTATATAAATTATAGACTAGTAGATATGAACTTGTATTCTTTCATTACAGTTTTTATTTCTTCACCTTCAAACCATATTAATATTTTAGATGTTTCCTATTTCATCCATATAGTAATATGAAAAAGACAATTTTATGTACTTTTCTTATGTTGCCTTATATTAAATGCATTTGTCCTGAAGGCTATGTACTTCTTAATTTTCCAGGATAGACTATTAAAATTATGTTATTTTCCAAAATAGATTATTATGATACATGTTATTTTCATAGCTCTAATGCCCTTGAACATTTAAAAATGGAAATATACAATGTTTTTGTTGTAAATTATAGGAAAGGCAGATTTAATTAAATATTAGATATTGAAATATCTGTGTTCAGAATGGAGTTATATATTATTTCTGAAGTATCTACTTATACCTACAGTTTGATCGAGACATATTAATTTAGCTTTTTATTTGATTTTAAAACATTATGAAATAATATTATTAGAAATATTTTATCCTTTCTAGCAAAATGGAACAGTAAGTTATTCTTTTCCAATATGAGCAAGTGTACATGAGATATGCTTTATCAGCAATCAGAGTGATATCCTTTTTTGGAATTCTTATTGAACTTTGCTTTTGGCTACCTTTATATTAACTGTTTTCAGCTATATTGATACACAATATCAGTCTGGATCCATTTTTTTTTCAGATACAGAAAAATGTGTGAAATGCTCAAAGTTTCAAATACAGGTACATATGTTTGAAAATTAGCTACTGAGCATAAGAAATAGCTTCTTTTCCATAACTATATTTTGCTATATTGCCAGGGTCATATAGAATCTTTGTAGTTGCATAATAACCCCTAATACATGTTGTATTTATTCCTTCTTCTCTATGGTTTTGTTTCTTGGCTGTTTCCAAATTGCATGGTTTGTGGGCAGGCCCTATTGTAAGTTTCCTTACATAATTCTGCCACATAAACTTTCTTTTGACCTACATATCCGAGGAGACGTTCTTATCATGACTAATGATAGTGACCTACCTTCTTGAGAAATTTTCACAGAGACTAATACTATTGGCTATACTTATTTTGCCTGTCTCCTAAGCCAGTCATTCCTCTGGGAAGCAATAGGGAAAAATTGTATGTTGGCCTACTAATATCACTAACTATGCACCTTATGATTATGCATATCCATGAAAATAGCTATCTGAACTTGATAGGACTTTGTAAGATAGGAATATATAAATTCAATTATAGTTAATTTTAAAAAGCTATACAAACAGGAGCAAAAAAATGATTTTATTGTCCATAGTGTGGCAGCCAAATCTTATTAGGTGCCAAAAGCAATTTAAATAATTCCATCTTAAAAATGCATTTATAAGAGATTTAATTAAAGTGGAAGCATGAGTCAAACTCTCACCTTGTTTACATAAATGAGTGTAGAGAGTCTGATCCACTGCTATTACACATGCTGAACACAATAAATTTTTAAACATGTTTCCAAAGCATTCAGTTTTCTATTAGCATTAGTAAGACATTTTCTGCATTTTAGGGTGGGAATGCTATGAAAATTTAAAGTCTGAAGCATTATCCAATTTTGAATATTCTGTTCGAAGATTCTTTTCCTTTCCCAAGTTTATATTTCTTCATTTTAAATTTTATCACTTTGTCCTAGTATCAGGAATGTTCTTTTTGACCTAACATTTTCCTCCTGGTATCTCTCAATTGAATCCTAATTAGGAAACATTTCATTTTATGATATAATAATTCAGTGTAGGGAAAAAAGGAGAAGAACCTGCTGCCATACCAGCAAAACTGTGCATATGACTCTAAAATGAATTGAGTCTAATGTTAAAAATTAATATGAATGTTCAATTAATGGGGCATAAAATAAATGCGACTTGAAATGGAATGGTTTAGTGCTATTAGAGTCATAGATTATTAGATCAGTTTAGCTCTCAGCAGTGAAGTTGGAATTGGCTAGTCACATGTAGGACTAGATACCTTTTACAGTTGCAGTAGTTCCCATTAAGTTTAAGATTTTTTTCTAACGCATTAGCTCATAGAGCATGCATGATTATGTTTATTGACCTTTTTGTTCTCTCCTTTTCTACATAGCCAAGAAACCATACTTATATGACTAATCATTAAGGCGTATCATATTGTCTTAACAGTATTATCAATAAATTTAGTGGTCATTTTATTTACTTTGCCTTTTTTGCAAATCTTCTTTCTATGTTTTCACTCTGCAGGAAATGGTGGTCCTTTAATATTGAATTAACTTTTGAATGCTATTTGGTTTTTCTATCTGCAGTATATCATTCCTTGAAATATCTAGGCATTATTCAACTTCTAATTTGTTGCAATCTAATCTGATTGTGGATAAAATTGGGGAATATACATTCGATTACTCATGAGCTCTTGAAAGTCCACATAAAATGACACATTTTAGGAATATGTAAATATTCAGTTTTACTTGTCTTGTAGATCTGTATTTCTGCATTTGCGTCTCTGCATATATTCATTGTTACTTATGCACTGAACATATATATGTATGTACATATACTTTTGTAATATTTTTTACTGTAGTCAACTCGCGTAAGTCAAACCATTAACAGAATGATAAAGAGATGGGGAATATTTAAATATCACTTATATTTGAACTTAAAATATGTCTTTGTTCTAAAAATTGAATGTAGATGTATTTAGCAATTTGGAAAGTAGCTTGGGAATTAATGGTATAATATAAAAATTTAGTATGTTGTTTTTTTTTAACTCCTCTCAATGTTTGCCTGATCTTCCCCCTTAGTAAATGTATCACCTTTATTAATTGTATTTTATCATAATCTAAGCACAGCTGCCTGCTCAGAAATGTTTCTTAAATCAGGATCCAATAAAAGAATTAAGGTTCAAAGCTCTTTCTTGCTACCTGTAAACTAAGATTAACTGGTGGGAATTCAGAGCTAAGAGGGAAACTCTGTTATCTTTAGAGAGAACAGTCTGCATATATGCATGTAGACATACATAATTTGTAGTATGATATCATAAACTTAAACTTAAATGTATTACTCACACACATACTCATATATATAGCTGCCAATCATTACATTTCTTTAATTTAGAATGTAGAGCATATGCTATAGCCAAAAGAAATTAGGCTGGGAGCCAGACAAACACATTTAAAATTTCGAATCTAGCACTCTTTTGGCAAATTATTTCCTTTTTTCTTTAGGAGGGAATAATATTAGACATGGTGTGGTAAAATGAATACATTAATGCACACACAGTGCATAGCATATGGCACACTTGTCACTCGTATTATTTCTCCTCTAATTACTCACTCATGATCCAGGTAGAGAACATTAAGACAATTAGCATAACTCTGTTGGCGCAGTTGTAGCTGTCCTGCCAGGTAAGATTCATCAGAATTTCAGTTATTTCATTTGCTTTTTCCAATGTTTAAGTTTTTTAAGTGAATTCACAAATTTTCAGAAGATTTCAGGAATTTTTGTTAGTTAAATTATTTTTTTCAGAAAACTGTCAAGTTAATTTTCTGAAAAATAGTAAAATTGGATGCTCTTTACACAATTTCCTCTCATTATGAATGGAATATTCCTTTCCAGAGAGATTCTGTAGAAAAACAACATTGTAATTTAAAATTTCTGCAGCCCTACACTGAAACTAATATGGGAAATTTTTGTTCTACCATATCTAGAATACTTAACCTTAAAACTTCATTTCATATCATTTTTGCCTTGTTCTTTTTATAAATATCTGTGATTTCAGCATCTCTAGTCCTAAATAGAATTATTTCACTTGCACCAGGTTCTGCTAGTTTGTTGTAAAAATTATCAGAATTCTTTTAAACTTATGTTGTGATTAATGAGCCACCTTTGCAACCATCATGGTATGAAAAACTAGCATTAAACTAAACTTTGCATGTTTTGGACAGTTATTTAAAAACTTTATGATTTAGGTTATAGCTTACTTATAAAATTAAGAGGGCTGCATTTCAATGTGCTGCATTATCTGAAGAATTTAAAGCAACGATAGTGATGTATATGGCAACATTACTGTTCTTGGGGAGAAAATGAAACTAGTAACTATGGGGACCAGAATGGTCAGCACAGGAAATGTTAAAATATTAGGAACATATCAATTTTTATAAAAGAAGATTGGCCACTAACTATAGTCAGAGATGGGAGTTTTTGGTTATTATTATCTAGAGAATTCTTCTAAAATTTTAATGATGATGATATTACCCCATACTAAAAAATCTAAAGCTATTTACCTGAATATTTCTATGATTTAAAAATAATAATCAAAGAAAGAAAGCTATAAAATGACCATAAAAATGTCAGCAGGTTTTTATAAAGGTCTCCATTTTGTGAACAAGTTTGCAGTAATCGACCCAAATTATAAGTGGGCAGCTCCTTGAGTGATAAGGTGACTTTAAGCTGTTGTGCAATAGATGTTACCACACTTCAACCGCACTTGTTGTTGACCTGAACATGATAACTATGCTGCGGATCCTACTTGTTTATTTATTGCTTTTTACTCCTTTTGTGTAAACAAAGACTGATATGAAGACCAGTGTTATCTCTCTTACAGTCTTATAGTCTGGTACCAAGTTTTATAATTGGTTAAATCTTACACTGCTGGAATAGGAGGTCACCTGTATACTTCTGTGGTCAGTGTTAGAAAGACTTGGTTCCAGACACACTTCCCAGCCCTATCATAGTGCCTCAAATTTTACAGATAGGACTTAATCTGTTGGGTTAAACCGCTGACCCCCGTACCTTAGCATAAAATTCAAATATTTTTGGTCAAAACAAATCTAAGAATAAATAAGGTTGCGAGTAATTATCGATACTTTAAATCATCATTTTATAAATTTGCTCCTGTCTCCTGCTTGTAGCTGAATTGAGTGATTTGGAAAAGGGATGAGAAAAGTGTCATCTATAAGTCTACTGACTTCCCAATTCGGCTAACATCTGTCTGTTTTGTGTGAGCCCTACCATGGCACCATGTGTAATAGCCTCAGCATGTGTTTTTCCGTTAGATAGATAGAAGTCAAGAACTGTATCATCAGCGTGAATATGAGACGTCTCAATAGTGTCTTTTGGAAATCATTATTTTCTTAAAAAAGGGAAATTGTATCTCTTGAGGAAATAGGTTTCAAAAAGTTAAAGAGCATTAATTTGAAATTAGTACAAAGTATTAGATTAAAAACTATGAAAATTAAATTTCTCAAAAAATCATTGTCAAGGCATAATTCAGTAATAAAAATAAAATATGTTTTATGTGCATCCTTTCTTATTTCCTTTTACTATTTTAATTTTTTTCCTTTACTGCCATTGAGCCAAGTACAAGTAATGGTATTTCTGTTTCTAAAGCAAAGAGGTGAAGAAAATATTCCGTGGTACTCAGAAATCAGCTTCATGTCTGTAAGCCACCTTCTTTGAACCAACAAAAAAAGAAAATCCAAGCAAAACAACACAGCAATTATAAGTCCGTACCTTTTTATAAATGTAGCATTTTTAAATTTCATTTTAGTATTTCAAACTACAGTGCCTTAAATAAGCAATTTCTTTTAGAGTCTAACAGAGGCAGAAAAATTTTAAGTCAAACTTGTTTTGGTAGAGGTTCTCCAGTATTGAACTCATTAATAATTCACACTGTTGTATAATACATCAGTGGTCTGAAATAGATATTACAGGTGATTTATTGTGAAAAGTCCATTGACAAAACAATATCTAATTTTAGATGTTTTACAGACAATGCTGTGAAATTATTTTACTTGTTTGTTTTACTTTTCTATAGTTAGAGTAGATGTCTTTAAAAATAGTTCCTGATGAGGACAGAATGTATCTGTTTTTCGTATCTATTTAAAGTGAAGTTTTGCAAAAAGTCTAGCTTATAGTAACCACTCAATAAACAATTGTTGAAAGGATAAACTGTCTCCCTCTCTGTGAAGTCTCTGCCTTCTTGATTCTAACTAAATAGTAAAAGTATGTTATTATGAGCAGTAATAATGAAATAATTTCAAAGCTGCAGCCATGGCTATAAGGATAGTGCTTTGCACAACTCATGCTTGCAGTTAAGAGTGTCTTTGATTTTAGACAAATAGATACATATGTGTGTGTGTGTGTGTGTGTGTGTGTATTTTTTACACAGGAAAAATTATTTTACTCATTTGCTTTTCAGGGAAATCTTTGGTACGCTATTAAATAATAGTATCACCTCTGAGGTAGGGTACACACACATCACTCACATTTTCTCACATTAGTTTACTTATATGAGTTACACAAATACATGTGCACACACTGAGACACATACACATGAATGGGCTTTTTCCAGATTTTTTTTCTAAATCTTGAAAGTAGCTTTTAAATTTCAACATAGTACTCATAATGTTAAGTCTATTTTTATGTGAGAGAAGTCTTACTGTTCGGTGATAACTAAAAATGATGAGTATTATTCAAAATATTGAAACAGATGTGTAAAATATCTCAGAAAAAAAACCTAAAAACGTCAGTGGCATGGCAATTAAAGTCTTTATATAGAAATCCAAAAACAGAAGAATAGTGTTACTGATATTTATTAAAATTGGTTTCTTTCTCATACAGATAGTTAAGAGTCATTGCAAGTAGGCAAAATGATAGTGCAAATTCTTTACATTCCGAAACTATCTTCTTGGTAGTGGAGTGGACATAAGAGTTCATCCAAATCATTTGATCATCAAATAATATCTCGTACTCTGTCATTGATAACTTTGTTATTAAATAACAATGTTGCAGTGAATAGTCCTTGGAAGGGAATTAACCTTAGGGCGAAACTTCATTAACTCTTTATGTCAGCCTAGTAAATTGCTACTTTAGTGCACCCTAGTGGTAAAAGTGAGGCAATGCAGTTAAAAAGTAGATCAATTAATGCTTACTAGTGAGTGATTCCTGTTCTCATCCCAAGCTTTATGTTTTCCTGTGTATTCTAATTGTATAATAAATAAAATGTCTCCCAGTCTTCTTAACATGAATACATGTGTGTACATGGATAAATAGCTATCTAAGAGTTTAATTTGGATAAAACATAATAGAAAGGAGATACAGGATGTAGGAGACTGCAGTGAAGTTATAGAGAGAGGATGGTGCTGGCTTTAACATAATAATTGCCTGTAACATTGCAGTTATAATTGTTAAATGAAGTGAATGGAAAGTTTTCCAATGTGTGGAAATCCCTGTGGGGTGAAAAGTGTTGTAAATTTCATCTTTCTATTGAAGTGATGAATGTTGTTTTGTGTCAGCTCTGTTTCTTGGTGACCTATGAATGGCATCCACCCGTGTCTTCATCACTTTCTCAGAACTGAAAATATTATGCTCCCGCCTTACGAAGAGCAGTAATAGTTGTTTCAGGTTAAGGAAAAGGAAACCAGCTTTTATCTCTTTCTTTCATGCATTCTTGCTCTACTCCTTATTCTCTCACCCTCTGTAAATTCAATCTTCTGCACTGTCTTTAAGAGTTAAAATTTACCACAGCTGAAATAGGGCAAGAATTTTCTCCTTGGACATAGTAATTGCAAAAGAGGTGAAACCTGAGTAAAACCGACTTAACATACTCGCTTCTTGTGAGAATATAGAATTTGGACCAAAAACTTTCTATCTTGGTGTCATTTTTCTCACCAGTAGGGAAGAAGTAAATATGATATCTTTGATCACATATATACGCATTAGTTGTATAATTAGTAGTATATTCTAAAGTAACATCTCTCAAGAACAACTGTGGATTTTTTTGGAGAAGACACACAGCATTGCTTCCACGAACTCTGGGCCATTTGTTATCCGTAACCCCTGAGGGATGCTAAGTTCCAGTAACACAACCCTCTGCTCTTGGGAAAATCAAAATGCATCCCTGCTCTCTTTTTGCAAAATTCACCTCGGTAGCAGAGTAAACACCACAACTGAGATATATTTTTCTAAAGAAAACTCTGACCAGTTCACTACTTGGTATCTTTGAAAAAGTTTTCTTTCTTTATCAGTTGAGCAATTGAAGAATTCGGGCAATGAATTCTGCATCTAGGGTGCATTTTTATTGACTCACAGGCTCTGTGCTTTGCCTGCATAAATATATGAGATTTGTACAACTCACTAGACTGTCTAGCAGAGCAAAGTCTAAACTTCGTTTTTTCCCATTCCCCTAAGATGGCTAATTCTTATGTGCTTTGAGTGACTGTAGCAGCTGTATTCTTGGCTATGCATTTCAAAAGAAATGCTGATTTTTCACATATTTGCTGTGTATATGAAAGACAAATTTTAACGGGGGTTTGTAATAGGAAGCAATGAGAGGTTGACTGTGTAATAAACAGGGGATCAGGAAGGGGATCTACTTGGCATTCTCCTTTAAGCCCCAACTGAAACGTGAATGTCTCATCATAACACCCTTCAGGAAAAACCAACAGAAGCAGGTTTCCCTCACCCCTATTGTGCATAACTGTATAATATAGTTGTAGTTCTTCATGCTTCTACTAATTTCATAAACATTTACTTCGCTGAATCATCTTATGTACATGTACTATTTAGGAATTCTTTCTGTTTTACTATTAGGGAAATTATATAAAGACAATCTTTTCTGATGCTCATCTGATCACTCTTTTTATCAAATACTAGAATTCTCTGTTATGACAGTCTGTTCTTTAGAAGACAAATAATACATCATAAGAAGTGACATAAAAATAATACCTGCAACTTTAGTCATACACCTTCAGTTTATTTGACTCTCTTTTTGTTATTGTCACAATTACCCAGTTAAGGGGTACCTTAATTATAAAATAAAGGTAGAAGTTAGAGATGTTCATACCTATAAATAAGATAAAGGAAAAGAGGGAACTATTTCTAAAAAGGAATATGTCTAAAGGTTAGGTATCATTAAAGAATCAAAGCATTATTTCTAAGGATAATTGTTTGTTCTTTAACGTAAATCACACACTATTTCGTACTTGGTTATCATTTGATCTGTTACTAATATACCTCGTGCAACAATACCAAACTTGTCTGATGTTACCCTGGGATGCTATCACCACTGCATGATTTTCCCTGTAGGCTTTTATGTTATGTAGTGAATTTATGTGCCTTTGCCTTTGCTTAGCACTTACACATTTCCCTGTACCTGGAGAACAAATCCCCTGCCTCTGTACTATATTCACCTCTCATTTCTTTCACTGTACACTTGAAGCATTTGCTTCAAATCTTCAAATTGCTTTTGGTGGTCTGAAAAATTGACCTCAACTGTCTAAAAAATATCCCAGTCTGCTTTAGACCTCCTTTGGACTTGCCAAGTTTCATTTTAAATTTGACCACATAATCTTCTCTAAGCACCACCCAAAAATCATTGGGTCGACCCACCAATTCCTCTGATTTAGGCCATTGTTTTTTACATTACATATCACAACCCAACAGTGAGTTGTAAAGTCAGTTTTGTGGATTGTGATCGTTTTCAATAAAACTAAAAAAGAGGCTATAAAATAAGCAATCTATTTTATTTTATGGATGGGGTATATGCTAGTTTGTACTGAAAAATTTATTTAAACTGTGATAATAGTATAAAAATTTGGAAAACTTTTAGATATACTAGATACTGCTAGATATGATTCTAGGCATTGAAGTGCCTGAATATGTGAAACTATTGGAAACATCTATTAATAATAGCTGATTTATTTTGAAGTGATTCTGAAGAATCCTTTCATTAGGAGTCAACATGAAAATTCTTAGATGAAAAGCACATAAATAAAAACAAGTAGGCAAAAAGTGAGACAGAAAGGAATGCAAATCAAATGTGTATTCCTGTGGGCAAATGCGACAGCGCTGTAAACTTTTTTTAAGTTCAAAATCCCTCCTTTGAAATGACACAAGGTAACACAGTATATAAACCAGATAAAGACAGAAAGACATTTGTTGGATTGAGGTTGTTTTCCAAGCGTAGATCTTGCTTCTTCAGAGAGTTCTTTCCAGACTAAGTTGTGCAGTGACTTTGTGAACCAAGACATATAGGTCCTTTAATGACATTTGGATTTAAAGGCTCTTTTCTACTCTATTTTAATTTTATTTTTAAAAATAAATTTTCTATAGCTGCATGATCCAGTTATAAACACTGTAGGTGATTTGTGCTGTAAGTTTTCGCAAATAAAGTAAGCTAAGCCAATGTTACTAATTTCTAATTTTTTGTTTATCCATAAAGAATAAGGAGAAAATGTCAGAATTGTGGTACCCAAGGGCAAATTCTTCCATGATTGTGGTGCATAATATTTGGCAAAAGTTATAGTTTTTTTGTTTGTATCCCAGTATTATGAAGGTATAACTGATATTGTTTAAGTTAATTTTGGGGGGTACACTGGGAATCGAATTCGTGATGTTGTACTTGCCAGGCAGGTACTGTACTGCTGAGCCATATTCCTAGCCCTTTTAAGTTAATTTGTAAAACAAAAGTAGAGAGAGTTATTTAAGAATATCAGTGTGATTAAACCAATTTTCATTTGGTCTCAAACTCAAAATCTAAGAAGAATCATATTCTACCGAAGTATCAAGTAAGTTCTTAAAATGTGTGATATTTTCTAATATTGACCCAGTTTTTAAATGACCCTGGCATGCATAGGTCAAAACAGTGTGATCTCAGTTGCTAAATATCTTAGTTAGATTAATTTTTTTGGTTATATTGTAAAGTGAGGGTTGATGCATATGATTCACTAATGTCATGACAAATTTTCTTTCTTTAGAGATAGATAGTTACTGTCTATACTGCCTTTAAAATAGACAGATATTTACTGTCTCATACAATTTTATTAAAAGCAAGGGTCCTGTGGGTTTAGTTCTTGCCTATCGTAATATTATTGTACTGTCCCTAAGCCATCATTTTAGCTATCAGTTCTGCAGGAACAGGTCAGGCGACATCTTAATTTCTTCCAGGTGGAGCTCTATATTGTTACTATGCAGTCTGATATCTTTCCCCTTGAACTTAGTAAACCTATGCAATATACAGGGTACTTGGTTTTATCTCTGGTTCAGAAAGTTCATTTCGAAGGGCTGGAGTGTTTTCTACTTATAATGAACCCCATACCAGGGGATATTATAAACATTTAAGAGTAGTATTCCATGTTGTAAGGTTAATTTCTTTCCTCTTTGAGAATTAAAGAGTCTTTTTTTAAATACTGATTGCAATGAGTGTTAAAAACACAGTGGTTCAAGGAATAGGTTCTGAAACCATGTTGTCACATGTGACTCCTGTCTTCTACCTTTTGGAAAAAATACACAAATTCTTGAAGCTTAATTTCCTGTTTTATTAAACAGAGATCATAATGAAGCTAGTAAGCTGTTTGTGGATTGTATTGAGGATTAAAGCTAAAATCCACACACTTGATTAATCAAAAAATTACCTACACATAGATTATTTAGAAGTATTTTGCTCTGGGTTATAAGACCAAACCGTGTAATATTGTTACATAATTAATGAGAATTATATTAATTTTCTACTATTTAATGAATTATAGAGTTGCACATTTATACAGAAGCCAAGTAAAGTTAAAGAGTCTTTATATCAAAAATGGTCAGAAATGTAACACAGTGAGAGAAGTAGAATGTTTGGAATACAGAAAGGAGGGCATGGGACAAATTCTTCTTTAAAATTCTTCTGTGTTTTAAGTTTTTCTCCCAGTTTGCAATATTTTGTTGATTGGGTTCAGGAGATACTCTTGTACCTTATGTTTGTGATATATTATGGTGGTTAAGCTTGATTAGATCAACTTGATTTTCTTGGGAGCTACTGAAGGCCTTAGTAAAGTATTCTGAGCGTATCTGTATAGATCGAGGAGGTGTGACCTTCGGGTGTATATACAACCCCTCACCCATTCCTCTCTGGCACGCTACTCTGCTCTGCTTCTCAGTTACCATGAACTGAGCAGATCTGTTCCACCACCCTCTTCTACCTTGATGTTTCTGTCTTGAGGCCAGCTGATCATGGATTGAATCCTCTGAAACCATGAGTCAAATTAAACCTTACCACATTTAAACTGTGTCAAGTATTGTGTCTCAGCAATGGGAAAACTGACCAGTAGATTTGTAATATGAGAAAAACTGTATTACAAAACAACTATTTGTTGTTACATGATTTTGACAATTGATTGGTTTATTTCATTTTAAAAACTTAATAGTACATCATGTATTCAGATATAATTTGGGATAGTAATTTATTTTTTCTTTAAAAAGCAAATGTAAGAAAATTAGGTTCTATAAATTTTTGAATATAAAGATGAATTTTTCAAGTTAATTTACTTATGGCCAATGTATTATGCCAGTTGTTTTGGATACTTGAGATTTTTACTTTAAAGAAGTTATATTGAGGGCAAAAATGAATGGCACTGAAGATCTGCCAGAATTTGTCTTTTGTGTCCAATAACTGCTGATGGTTCTTGTGCTAACACTTTCATATTTTGTTTAAAATAACGGTGTAGACTTTTCTAAGTATGAATCATTTAAAAGTACAGATTCATATAAAGTAATATTTCTAAGAACTAGATGCCCCATAACTATTCTCATGATAAAAAATGTCAGGTCACTATTTATGTGTTCTAGACCTTCCGATGCATGTGTGTTTCTGTTGTGAACAGAATGCATGGTTTGTCACATGATAGTTGTCTGTTTAATGTTTAGTTCAGAGGAAGCAATACTAATAATTATTAGTGTTATGCTTTACTTCCTATTAATAAAATGAGATAGTGTTCTTAGTGTTCCTGTGTTCCTAAACAAATTCTAAAGAAATGTTCTACTTTTTCTAAATATAAAAACATTTTAAGAGTATATTTTCTAGCAAAACATTTTCTTCATCAGTAATCTAGATCACAGTGTACGTGATATATCCAAAGTTGGTTTCTAGTGGGGTGGAGTGGTGCATGCTTATGATCTTACCACTCTGGGAGGCTGAGGCAGGATTACAAGTTCAAGTCAGGCTGGCCAATTTAGGTAATTTATTGACTTAGTAAGACCCTTCCTTACAACAACAACAACAAGGTCCTGTCTACACACAGAAAAGTAGTTACATTCAAAAAGTGAATAAGGAAAACATATTAATGTTTTATAAACATATAGTAGTAAGAATAAAAATGGAAAAATATTAGGCCAGAAAAGCATTGAAATAATTACATATTAACACCAAGTGGTGGGTGCCCGCTGGGGTTTCCCAGTGCTGTGGGTGCCATGTGCACCATGGCCTGTACCTTCTACTCCATGTGGGGCCTGACGCTGCCTCCCCCTGGCCTGGGTCTCAGCTACGATCATATAGACAATTGTAAATCGTATGAAGATGGGACCCTTGGTATTTGTGCACAATTTGCTGCTAGCCCTCTGCCTCTTTCTGACACAGGGAATTTTGTATTATTTTGCATGGAAGCTGCACTTAATCCAGTGGGAAGATTCTATTCAGTGATTCTTTCCTTTGACTTTGCTGGACAAACACTAGGCTCAGGGTATGATCAGTTGGGAATTCTCCTGAAGTTGGACTCAAAACTGCTTACTGAGTTAGCCACAAAGTACACAAACTTTTCAGAGGGAGTTTGCAAGCCCTGCTACGTTTCAGCCCTGATGACTGCCATCTTCCCCCAAACCAGTTGTGCAGGTCAGGGAGAACCAGGAAGCAAGCTATACCTCCCTCACTGTGAGCCAACTGGCACAAGGGCCAGGGAGCAAAGAACGCCCACCTAATCCCCCGGCTCCCCCACCCCCTGGCAAGCAACCAGCTAATTTATATGAACTGTATAGTTTTATTGACTTTGCAAGCCTGAAGCTGATAGTCTGAGCAACTATTTAGAGCTTAGTATGCAATATAGTAACTATTGTAGATTTCCTACTGTCTTATCATTATTTTGTTTCATTTTATTTCCTTGAATAAAATACCAAATAGGATTTTTCCAGAATTCAAGGAATCAAGAATGTTTGCATAAGAAGAAATTTAGTAATATAAATTATTAAATTCATCAAAAGAGAGAAACTATATGAATGCCTTTATTAATGTCAATAATGAATTCAATAAAATTTCTACACAAAGAAATAAACATTTATGAATGACATTTTATGTAGTTTCAGTGTTAGTAGAATGATATTTCTAGCACTGTGTCTAAATAAAAATATTATTCAATATTTGTTCTTTATTTCCAGATATTATTTTGCATTTTATAGTGGTGTAAATCAAATCTGGCAAATACAGATTTCACACATTCAAAGTATACAGCATGAAATTTCAACATAGGAATGCATTTTCATCATCAATTTTCCTCATATGGCATGGGAGCAAAAGGGCCAAACAAGCTCCCCCAGGCCTCTTTGAATGGGCACTAATCCCATTCATAAGGGTTCTGGCCCTGTGACCTAATAACCTCCCTAAACCCCTGTCTTCCAATACCAGTGCCCTGGGAGTTAAATTTCAACATAAGAAGTTTGAGGAAACATATGTAACAGACAATTTTTAAAATTAGGTAATTTTCTTGCTATTGAATTGTTTTGGATATTAACCCCTAGTTATTGTTTTCAAGTATTTTCTCCTATTCTGTAGCTCATCACTCCACTCTATTCATTGTGTCTTTTGCTCTAAAGAAGCTTTTTAATTGGGTGTAATAACATTCATTTATTTTTGCTTTTTGGTCTACACTTTTGAGATAATATACATAAGACATTGTCCAATGTCAGAAGTTTTCCCCTAAGTTTTCTTCTAGCATTTTACATTTTCAAATTCTAGGTCAAAATATTTCATCTACTTTGCCTTACTTTTATATATGGTATGAGATAATGGTCTCATTGCATCCTTATGCATTTGGATAACCAGTTTTATCATCACCATTTTATAAACAGACTATCTTTTCCCTATGTGTGTTCTTGGCACATTCATTAAAGATCAATTGATCATAAATACATATATTTATTTTTAGGCTTTCTATTATATTCCATTGGTCTATGTATGTATTTATTGCTAATGCCATATGGTTTGGATAACTATACCTTTATAATATATTTTGATAGTGGGTAATGTAATACCTCCAGTCTTATTGTTCTTGCTAAAAATTGATTTGGGTATTTAAGACCGTTTGTGTTTCCATATGGATTTTAAGATTTTTCTCTAATTATGCCATTTAAATGCTGATGGGGCTTGAATTGAATCTGTAGATTGCTAGATGGACATTTTAGCAACATTCTTCCAATTATGAACATAGGGTATCTTTCAATTTATTAGTGTCTTCAGTTTCTTTAATCAATGTTTTAATAGTTTTTAATGTGAAGAACTTTAACTTCTTTGCTTAAAATTATTACCATTTTATTTATTTTTGATGATAATTTAAATGGAATTTTTTTCTTAATTTCTTTTTTGGATAGTTCATTGTTACTATGTATCTATACAACTATTTTTTGTATGTTGATGTTTCTAAATTGCAATTTTACTTAATTTATTAGTTTTAGCAATTTTCTGATGGAGTCTTTACATATTTCTCTATTAAAAACATGCTATCTGCAACACAATTTTGTTTTCTCCTTCCAGATTTGGATGACTTATCATCTTTTTCTAGTTTTACTGCCCTAGTTTCTATTACCACACTGAGTAGAAAAAAGTGGGCATCTTTGCCTTATTATTGATTTTAGAAGGAAAGCTTCCAGTTTTCCCCACTGATTATAATGTATTAAGTATTTCTTCTCATATGTAACTTTTATTGTACTGCAGTTATTTCTATGTTTGTTGAGAGGTTTTTTTTTTTTGGTCATGAAAGTTGAATTTTGCAGAATGCATTTTCTGTATCTAGGAAATTATATTTTTATCTATTTATTCTGTTAATGTTCATTTTGATTAGTTTTCATTGAACTATCCTTGCCTGCCAGGGTTAAACCTCCACTTGATTATGGTGTATTACCCTTTAAATGTGTTGAGTTTGATTTACTAGTAGTTTCTTGAGAGTTTTACATCTATACTCATCAATAATTGTAGTGTCTGGCTTGTCTTGCTTTGATATTTAGATAATGCTAGTCTCATAAAATGAACTCAGAATTGTTTCCTCCTTGTCAAATTTTTGAGGGAGTTTAAAAGGCACTGTTGTTCATTCTTTGAATATTTGGTAGAATTTTCCAGTAGAGCAGTGTACTCCTGGGCTTTCCTTGATTGAGAGGATTTTGAATAATCATTCATTCAGTCTCCTTTCTCATTATTAATCTGTTCAGTATTTTTTCATGATTTATTCTTAGTAGGCCCTAGATTTCTAGGATGCTTCTATTTGTTCTGGGTTATCTTCCTTGTTAGCATATAATTGTTCATAGTACTACCTCGATCCTTTGGACTCTTCTAGTATTATTTGTAATTTGAATCATTGCAAATTTATGATTTTATTCAAGTGTTTTGTTAGTCTAGCAAAAGTTTTGTCAGTTCTGTCTATGTCATTTAAAAACAACTCTTAGATAAACTGATTGTTTCAGTTGTTTTTGTAGTCTCTATTTGACTTATCTCTGCTTTATTACTTCTTTCCCTTCTACTAATTTTGGGCTTAGTACATTTTCTAGTTCTTTAAAATGTTGGACCTTTCTTTTTCCTTATGTATGTGTTGATTACTATCATGTTTATTATTATAACTGCTTTGTTACATCCCAATAGTTTTGATACTTTGTGTTTCTATTTTTATTTGTTTCAAGATACTTTTTCATTTCCCTTTTGATTTATTCTTTGATCTACTAGTTGTTCAGGAATTTGTTGTTCAATTTCTACATATTTGATTTTTTCAGTTTTTGCCCTGCTACCAATTTCTAACTTCATGCCAGTGGGTTCAGCAAGAATATTTGATATGACTTCAGTGCTTAGGAAGACTCCTTTGCTTCTGGGCCCTAGTGAACAAGAAAGTCATTGGGGTGTTCTTAGCCTCTGCTTGATAATGAATTTATCACACAGCTCTGTTGGTTCCAGTGGACTATAAATCCAAGTGAGTTAAAATATGAACTATCAGGATTTATCATGCCACATACATTTTTAAACTTCTAAATTATTATAAAATAAGTTTTCAGGGAGTCAGAGAAAATGATCTCCAATTACATAAATAAATTGGATCAAAATGTTAGTTTCTTTTGTAAAAATAGGAAGATAATAATCAAATTCATGTATGCATGTGTGTATATGTGTATGTATACAAAGGTAGAAAAAAAGACAGTGATGAGAATTTAAATTGTGGATATAGTTTCTTATTCATTAACTAACATATACGTCTCAGAGCTATACATTCAAACTGTTCTACTCATTTTTCTCCCATATTCATATAGTCTGAGGTAGTATTTTAAAAAGTAGTATCTCAAGTAAAAACTTATCATTATATTTTAAATTAAAAATTTATATTTCAAATCTAGTGAGTAAAATTTTAATTACTTGTGTATGGTTCATCCATAGCAGATTTTAGCACAGCCTTTTCTCTTCTATTTTGTATTCTTTTACTTTTGTTTCCCTGAGATTCAATGAGATAGATAAAGTAGTACAAACTGATTTTGATGTTAAGTTCAAGGAAATATGAACTTTACATTGCTGTGTCTTAGTAGAGGAAATTTCCTCAATATTGTGCTCATTCTACAGCATGAATTAGTGAAAGTTGACCCGATAACCAATAAAGGAATTAACACACATTTGCACTCAAAGTTATATTTTGTGCATATTTCCTCTCCTTTCTACTAATTTGAAAGACATTAATGTTCATAAAAGTGTGCGTGCACCAGAGAAATCATTGGTGGCATTCATCATGTTTGTCTTAGTTATTTTATTCCCTGAGATAAAACATCAGATACTCAAAGTTAAAGGAGGAAAGGTTTATTATGGCTTACAGTTTGTAGAGCTTTCAGTCCAATTGGCTGGCTCCAAGGCAGGGTAGCATGGCAAAAAGACTTCGCAGAGAAAAAAATAACTAATGGTGTGGCAAGCAGAAAGTAGCAAGCAGCAGCAGCAGCAAGCCTAGATTCCCTCTCTCCCTTTATATTCCATTAAAGCTGTGAACCTGTTGATTGGTGCCACCCACACCCAGATCGGGGCTTCCATTATCGACACCCAGAACTATGCTAAACCCATTTAGTTATCACGCATCCTTAATCCCCGTATCACATACCCTAGATCCAGACACCTCTGTAAAGCTCTCCCTATAAGCACAGGAGGTTTTAGTGGTGGGGCATCCAGATATAGGCCATAATACTGTTTAATTACAGCTCCGTAGTTCTCTTGCTCCTCTTGTATCTCATATGCCAGTGCTAGTGCTGTGAGATGAACTGAAGCTCTCCCCAAATGAGACCATTTGTGTCAAGATGAGCTTTTAATTAAAGATAGTTAACTGCCTCTCCAGTTCTCTTTAAGAATGATCTGTGTTGATAAGGAAAATACCTTGATGTAAAAAAATATATATTTTTAAAAAATCATGTGACAAGAGCATTGATTTCTAACCTGATTCTAGATCATGGTTATGAAAACAAAGTTCTTTATAGGGCACAGGAAAAGCTTGCTATGACAATCAGTGTGAGTTATTACAGACATAAATTATGCAATGTATATAAAATGAATGAGTCAGGTGGCCTATGTGCATTTTTAGGTGTGTCATTTTCTGTGGAAGGGATGATTCACTGCAGTAATACATACATGAGTTCTCTTTGAATTGATCTCATATTCTCACTTAAAATATTTTTGAATCAATAATGAAGAAATGTGGATTATGCAGAATCCAGAGTTCATTCCTTCTGTTTGGGGCAAAACTTTAAAATATATATATATATATATATATATATAAATTGGATAAAATGTGATTGTGTTAGTAGTGAGTTTAAAAAATTGGCAACTTTTCATAAACAAAAATCACTAGAATCTCACTATTCTATAATTATTTTTCCTAAAATAAATGCAGAAAAATAAACAGATGTCTACGTAGATGTGGTTGAGGTTTCACTCTCCACACGGCATTATTGGCTATTATTAGGAGACATCTAATCAAGCTTGATAGATATTTCTTGAAATGATGCATGGTATGCAGTGCATGCTTTCATTGTGCTTCCTGCCATTATGGAATAACGCGTCTTATTGGGAAATACAGTGATTATTTCTGTTAAATCATGCTCAGTGAGCTGATATAATAATGCCTATATTTTGTGAATCATTTCAGATTTCAGAGAGCTATGCCTTCCTACCAAGAGAAGCGGTGACTCGATTTCTAATGAGCTGCTCAGAATGCCAGAAAAGAATGCATTTAAACCCAGATGGAACAGATCATAAAGGTAGCTGCAGTGTCAAATCGTGAGATTTAAAGTAATTTTATTCATAATGGCAATTTATATCTCACATTTTTATAAAACTGTAGTAGACTGAAACAGTTCAGCAAGTCAGATCATCTCATTTATTCAAGTAGAAGGAAGTGAATTTTGAATACCCACTTACCAAGTAATTCAGTGCCCATTCCTAGAAGAAAGTTTCAGCTGTGGAAAATAACATTTTTTTCCTATAAAAATGTTTTAGTTTCCATCTATTGTGATATTCCCTAGTATCTTAGATCTATTCAGCAAGAAAATTGATTTCTGTCATTGACCTTTTAAGTTTACCTATTGCTCATTTTTAGAAATCAGTGAATAATATGATATTCCTTCAATAAAAACTTCTATATAAAAATTGATTTGGCTTTAGATATCATTAAAATTTCTCAGATTGTTTTCCTAAATGCATATTCATTTCAGTGATTAAATTATTCTCAGAGATATATTTGTGTTTCTTATTCCCATGTATGTGAAGATGAGCAGTCTGAACAATGAAAGAAAATAAATATTAGTTTCCTTTGGCACTCAGCTACAGTGTAGAGAGTAATTGTGCAACAAGGGAGGAAAATACAAATATCTGTGTTTAATCACTATATTAACTTCAGTTCTGTTGCTCAGTATATTTAAAAACTCCCCTGTAGTTAGAAATAATTAATTTATGCATATTTTTATTTTGCACCAACACACCTTTATGGAAACTTACCATTCATTTTTCTTTTTTTTCTGCAATTCATCCACAATGCAACCAAGTCTTCAAACTCTTGGTGTCTAGAAACCTATTTTAATTTGGAAAGCTTGGATCATTCTGAACTTACAGATAGAACGCAGTATCACTTTTATTACCCATTAAAAATGTTTTGTTACAGATAATGGAAAACCTCCTACTTTGGTGACCAGCATGATTGACTACAACATGCCAATTACCATGGCCTATATGAAGCACATGAAATTGCAGCTGCTCAACTCACAGCAAGATGAGGTAAAATGAAAACATCTATGTGTGCATCACTTAAAAATTGGAGTGAAGTTTGATAACCATGACTATCGTAATAAGCATGATGGCATTTTGCAAGGAGTAATTTATTTTTTTAATGAAAAAATTCACCAGGCTTGTACAGATCAGGAAAACAGGAAGTGACTCCATGTGCTGGATACAGAGTCCCTGTCTTAACCAACCTTAGTGCTATGTGGGAATCTGACCATTCCTAAGAGCCATTGTCCTTACTCGAGCACCATTAAGTTAGTGTTGGTAGAATATTGGAAAGTTCAGGGCAGGGGAAAGTTAAAATGTATTTGATAATGAGCATCTAAAGAAATTTGAGCTCTAAGGACATTTTGTCAATCAAAAAAATCAATTTTATGGGCATATCAAGTATCATTTCTCCATCATTCATCTTGCATATATTTTAGTTAATTCTCTTTTAACAATTATTTGATGTTTGTTCACTTCTCTGCACTTCATAGAGAACATCTGTAGTGATTCTTTTTAATTAGAAGTATTTTGATGTTTTAAATTATTCAATTTGTACAGTGAGAATTTAGCAATGTGCTGGCATGTTTTAGATACTAAAATCATACTTGTTAAATATTCTCTACAAATCTTGTCATTGTTCATTTTAATTGAAGAATCTCAAAAGCATAGATTAATGTATATATGTGTACTGTGCACACTCTCTAAAGTATGTAAAGAAAGACAATTCACAGCAGGGATTTAGTAAATCCTTGTTACTAGTTGGCAACTAGTTGGTAACCATTAACTAGTAGAAAAATACGAATTATTCATATTAGGAACAGATATTCAGCTAAATATTTCTCTCCTTGAAATTTTTCCAGAATGAGAAAGATGGTAGTTTACTTTAAAAATGTAATATTGTTCAGTAAGGCATCATTAAAAGCTTTTAAAATTATTTCGTTGAGCTAGCTTTATTCATAAAACTCAAATCAATCTTTTTTTCCCCTCTGCATTTGACCAAGTTTAATCTTGAAACTGCCTTTATAAAATTTCTCCATCTCAGTATATTTTATTCACGGTATGCTCTCTAAGAATATCTTTATTCATGCTATGGCAGTATCATATTATACATTACCAGATGGCTAACTATAAATGATTGAATAAATAGCAATAAAATCATTAGGTTGAAGACATCAAAGATAATTAAGAAATATTAGTGCCTGTCTATTCCTGAGAATGAAAAATACCATCCACGTGATTTATTACATAATTGAAATAAACTGGTCTCACAAATGAGCTAAAGCTGTCAAATTATTTGAAGGAATCTGATTTATATTTTGATATTTTTTCTAGTCAAAATGGTAAAACCAATCTTGTGTCAACAATAGAATCCATATATGCTGTGTCCTGACTTTTAAAATATCTTAAGTATTTTATACAAAAGAAATCCTTTTACATTTATAATTGGATTAGGGAAATAATTCCTATTTTCTATTTTGAAGATATTAAATTGGATTGCACTATCTTGAAGTATTCAGATAAATCACTAGTTAGATTAATTACAAAATTTTAGAAAAGTGTGATTTTTAAAATATAAGGAGTTTAAATAAGGAAAATCACAATAAAACATAATTCAAGTGAGATACACCTTAGTGATGAATTATATTTAAATGTGAATAAACATTACTCCAATAAATTCACTAGTATTTTTTATTGAGTACCTTCTATGTACTTGGTGATCTTGGAGATAAGCAGTGAATACAATGACAAAAAAATTCCGCCTTTATGAAGCATGCTGTCTAGTGGGAGGATCAAACAACAACAGAAAATAAGGCATGAAAGTATGTATATAAAAAAATGCTACATGCTATTAAGGGAAGTAAAGAAGGCCAAGAAAAGATATCCCTTTAAGAGCTAGGAATTACAGAATGCAGCTTAGTGATAGAAGTACATGCCTAGCATGCATGAAGTCCTCAATTTGATTTCCAGCACTGTAAAAATAAACAAATAACTTTATTTTGAATGTATCATTTAATCAGAACTGAAGAAGGCCAGGTATCTATTAGCGATATAGCCCTTCTAAGGCAAGTGCACTTTCAGTAGTGTAGTGACAAGAAGAACATGATGTTAGCAAAATGAATAAGAGAAAGAGTAATAGTAGGGAACTTTAGAGAGATGGTGAAAAGTCAGCTCATGTGAGGCCTTATATTTTAATAATACTTCCTGTTTTTTTTTTCCCCTGTGGGTAAATCCATGGGACACTTTTATCAGAAGTCATGTGATTTGCTCTATATTTTAGCAGAGTCACATAGGTTTCTCTGATGAGAATAAATTGAAGAGGAAAAAAGGAGTTGGAGAAGGGAGAAAGGATATGAAAAAGAAATTAGGATATGTTGTGTATATGTACCGACTACACATGAGGAGCATAAGCATTAGGTATTGCAAACATTTACTAATATCTTAAGTCACTTTCTCATTGCTGGGACAAAAAATCTGACCCATAAGTTAGAGAAGAAAATGTTTATTTTTGCTCACAGTTTGTAGAGGATGGAAAGGCAGAGGAGCATGACAGAAGAGAAACAGCCCATAGCATGGGAGGCAGGAAACAGTGAGCCTTCCTTCTTTCCTTTTTTATTCCACCGAGGCTACAAACCTATTGGTTGGTGCCACCCACACCCAGGGTGTATCTTTCCTCTTCAGTAAATCCATCATCCACATCTAAAACTATGTTAAAATAATCATTTGACTAATCCAGTATCACATAGCCATGATTCAGTCACCCCCAAAAGCCCCTCCTATGAGCACATTAGGCTTTGGAAGGGTTATCTAAATATAAACTATAACACTAATAAAACAAAAATTTTAAAAAGAAATCAGTTTGGGTATGCAGTTAACAAAACCTTTTCTCTTTCTGCATGTAAATTTGACCTTTGAGAACTCAAAAAGTTTTGTTTCCCCACAAACTCGATACAACTGAAAATGTAACTATTACTAGATAACATTTTTAATGGCAAAATGATCCCAGTTGGTGAACTGTATCAGAAAGATATGTATCTGGTAAAACCTTTTGTCTTCTCTGAATCAGATGATTCTTGTGACTGACATGTTCCTCGTGGGGACCTTAGAAGCATTAACTTTGTGTCTTTTGGGAGATGAGGTTTCTATGCCAGGTTCCCAGCCTACCCAATTTTATTACTGGTGTCTCATATCTGAGCTCTCATAAGGAAAGGTAATGAAAACAGGTTAATCCTCTGATCTGCTACAGGACTGCTGCCAGGGGACTGGAAACTCCTGATGTTCACTGCCTCTTTATTTTTCTACATTTCTAAATTAACCTGATGCCAAGAATGGAGCATGGTAGTTTTAGGAATATGCATTTTAGTTGACTCTGACAAGATGTCCCAGTGAATGTTTCCTAAGAAGAGAATAGTGGCTCAAATTAGAAATGTAGTAATTAAAGAAGTGAAAAGAGATCATATTATAAATACATTTTTTGTTTTTTAATTTTAAAAACACTTAAAGGATAAAAATGATATAGAATTTCAAAACCAGAGTAGAAAGTTAACACTAGTTAATATATTGCATACTGTTACCTTAAAAGTAGTTATTGTAGTTTAAGATTCACTGCGAGATTGAACATAGTTATTGAAGAAAGTGAAGAGATAATGGTGATTTCATATTTTTTAATTTAAGCCAGTTGATAGAATTGCTATTAACTAGTATAGGAAAGGTCATTTGTAGAAAAGGTTTGATATATGGTATTGGAAGTTCAATTATAAGCTCTTTATTAGGAACCCAAATAGATTTAGACACTTGTTAAACATTCCAGTGAGTTTGTTAATTAGAAAATTGGCACATGGGATTAAAAGCAAAGAACCAAGTCAAACATAATCTTGGGCACCATTGACAAGTAGTATATAAAGTCCTGTGCCTGTTAAGGTCATGACTGCATGCTGAAGAAGAAAGCCCAGTGACTTTTTCTTGGGAAATTCTAATGCTATGACATCTGGGAGATAAGAATACTGAGAAACAATAGCCAAAGTATTAGTAAGGAGTTTAGGAGAGTTTGTAAACTGCAAGATAGCTGGAGAAACTATTTTATGGAGTTCAGAGTAGTTTATTATATCAAATAGGCTGATAAGTCAATTTAAAATAAAGCAAAGCACTGAATCTGTATTTAGCCTTGTATTCCTGACCAAAATAGTTTTTTGGGGGGGATGAAGGGGAATGTGCTGTGTGAAAACCTGACTAGAGTAAGCATAAATAAAACTAGAGGGAAGAAGGTCATTAGACAGTTTTGCTATGGAGAGGAGCAGGGAAAGGGAACAGGAGCTGTAGGCTGAATGGGAATATGATGTATTCTTTATGTTTATTTTTCTAAGATTAGATGAATATAGAATATTTGCATGTTGATAGGAATTATTCAGTAGAAGGAAAAACTGAGGCAGAGAAGAGAACAAAGTATTGACGAAGCAAAGTCCTTGGCATTATTTGTAAAGTGGTTTCTTATATAAAATTGGGAGAGCTGGATTCGGAACAGAGCACAGATGGGAAGGATCAGGTAACGGCATGTGAATGGCCATGGAGCCTGTGGAAATGTTCTGCTGTTTGATCTTAGCGCCCCAGCAAAAATGGAAGACCGAAGATGTTTGAGAAGGTGTCAGAAGTTTGAGAAGAGACTGTAAGAGGTAGAAATTCAGACAGTGGGACATGGATGGACCGCTTTGGTGTTTCATGTTCTCGTATTTCAAGTGAAGTAATTTAAATGGCTGTTCATCTTGATTTTCAGCTACAGATGAGAAGGATAAGGGGGAAAGTAAAATTAATTGTGTCGAGGGTCTTGTGAAAAGAGAGTGGTCAACAAACCATGGAATTTTAGCCGTGTTAAAACAAGTGAGGTCATGAGAGAGGTAGGCGGGTGAGAGTGGGAGGCCAGTGAGAAAGGTAAAGAATTAATGGGTTATGCATATCAATAGAATGGAAATTTAGTCAGGGTTGGAAGATTAGTGGGAATTATCTGGAAAATCTGAAATGCTGTATAAAAATTATGATCCTTGAAATAAAGATTATAGAAGATTTTCATTTCTGGAAGTGGCATGCCCAGAACATGGTTATTGCAGGATCTGGCAGAAGAAGGTAGAGGACAAGATCATTGAGGATACTCATGGAAGTGACATGTAAGGATATTTGAAGAGATACTGAAATTCCCATGGATTTCACCATGGGAAGCATTGAAGTGAGTGAAGGGAGCTTGAATAAAACCGAGGGAAGAGGACTATTATGAAGACAAGTAGATGACAACACCAAGTAAAATGTGGTATTTTTAGCATAATTTTTGTTAAATATTTTTAAATGAGTATATTAATAATATACATAATGAATATAGTTAATATATTAAAAAGCTCTGTGGAGTGATAGCAGAAGGTTTACCTATACCATCTAATTTAATCCTGATAACAACTGACATATTTTATCTCCATTTAGCAAATGGGAAACCAAAGCTTTGAGCTAATAAAACCTATCCTAATTATAAATCTAGTACAGAGTCAATCAGATATTCAAAGCTGTTTAGTTGACTTTATAGCCCACATCTGCTATACACATAGATTTTAAAATTATTACTGACTATTCACTGTTCTGAAGTCAATTAATATAAATATAATATAAATATAAATATCATGTAGCCCAAAGGGAAAAATGTAGCTGATTTTCATTCGTAAATTACTTCATATTTATTACTCCCAATACTTGTGCTTTAATACAACAATGAATTTTAATTTCTTATTATTATGTAAGTTAAGAATTCAGACTTAACTTTCTTGGGGTTTTCTTTTGTTATCTAAGTGAAGACCACTTGTGCAGTTACACTCTACTGACAGCTGGACTGGGCTGGATAGTTCAAGAAGACCTCACTTAAATATCTGACTTCTTGATGCTCATTCGTATGCATCTCTAGTATCTGGCTATAACTTGAGCTTTCTCATAGTATGGTGATCTCAGGGTATATAGACTATTTCTTATATGACAACTGACTTCCATGAAAAAGAAAGCAGAATTGCCTTAGTCATCTGGGACTGTCAGCAACACTTCTTCCACATTCTATTGGCCAAAGCAAATAAAAAATTCAGCTCACTTTCAAGCAGAAGGAAGATCAATGCTGTCTCTTGATCTGAGGAATAATATGCATGTATAGCTAGGAAAGGAACTTGTGAAAGTCATCTTAAAGAATACTATCTACAGTGGTCAATAATCATGGAAAGAATTCTTAGCCACCTATCTTTGCCAAAGTAAACTTTTTAAAATAATTAACCTATTTGGGAAATACCATATTGAGAGAGATTTTATGAAACATTATATCCTATATAAAATCAATGGACCTTCTTATGAACCATTGGTGAGGGTTCAGATTAGAGTGAATTTTCAGTGGAGAGTTTGACAATAATCATTAAAACTTTAAAAATATATTTGTATGCTTTACCTAACACTTCATTACTAATAGTGAATGTTTAGATATATTTTCAAAATCTAGCAATAGATAGTCAAATCTGCCCTGCTCAATATGGTAGTCACTAAAAAACTATGGGTGTTTAAATTTAATTTGAATTTTATTTAAATTAACTAAAACTAAAAATATAATCAGTTTTAACTAATAATAGTCACATTTCAAGAGTACGAGATGGAGCAGGATCTACCTCACGGAACAGAGAATACCACAGAGCAGTTCCATCAATTCTGAATGACTGATGAGTCACTTACACATTACGTAGTAGACAATAGCTGCAAATTTGTGAGCAGAGAAGTGACATACTCAGAAACGGGAAGATTAATTTGCTGGCAGTTTCTAGGTAATGCTAGTGTAGGAGAAATTGGAAGTGGCTAGAGTAACTAAAACACTTTTTTTCTGTGCAGTTCAAAAAATGGGAAATAAAGATTTTGAATCAATTGACAATATGAATGGAAATCACGAGGAATGTGACACTGTTTAGAGACAAAAGCTGGAACTTTACACTACATTGAAAGTTTCAAGAGTAAAGTTTAAGGGTATCTTGGCAACTTTTTTCTGATTGTTGGGACAAAATACCTGATGCCCAACATTAGGGAAGGGAAGGTTTATTTAGCTTACAGTTTTTTGGAGGTTTCAGCCCATACTCAGCTGATTCCAAGGCAGGTTGGCATGGCTGAGGGGCAGCCGTTCGTGGTGGCTGCAAGCAGCAAGAGCAAAAGGGCAAAAGAGAGAAAACAGGCCTTTTTCTATCCCTTACATAGTATGATGGCTCTGCCCCTGGGATGGTGCAACACTCACACTGCCAATCCTAGTGCTAGACAACAAACCAATCACAAATGCTAGATTCAGCTGCCTCCATGACTGCATGAGGCTTGTGTGGGGCATCAGAACACAAAGCATAACAAAGGGACTGGAGGTACACAGCAGCACAGTGCCTGTCTGGCAAGCATAAAGTCATGAGTTTGATTCCTGGTACCAAAAAATAAAAAAAAAATTTTAAAAAGAGAAAAGTTTTAAAAAGTAAATATATTTGTAAATGGAAAAGTCCAGAAAGAAAATTGTTATGTATAAAATACTTGTTCAGATTTTTATTAGACTAGGCTTTAAGGAGCAACATTATTAAGCGACTAGAGTTGTCTTCCATTATCATGTCCTTTTACGCTGTGTGAAGTACAAGTTCACATTGTACTATGTAGACTTTTTTTCTGGTTATTGGACTACACAAAATACTTATTCATATAAGAAAGAATTTAGAGGAACACTGTAAAGGTGATTATGAATATAAAAACTACTTATATTAATCAAGTCTTCTGATTACTTGCCCTTAGAAACCTTCTGTAGTTTCTTTGTGGTATTATTAGCATTATCTCTATGTTGATAAAAACACCATCTTATATTTCCTAAACCTTGTTACCTTTTATCAAAAGATAATTTAATCAATCAATAATTGAAATAGAACCTACAGAATCCACGTTTATATTTAGTTGAATTGAAGTTCTTTATTGATGTATGACATTTGATATTTGAATGAGGAAAACTCTGAAAAGCAAATTATATTTCATAGCTGATAATGGAGAAAAATATTTAAAATGTTCTCAATAGTTGAGACACTTGTGACAAGAAGTATTTTTAAATTGATTTTTTTAAAGAAAGAAAATATATGGCATTACATTTGGTTACTTGGCATTCTACTCTCTTATCCAAATTTCCTGAAAGTTGTGCTGATAAGTATGCTATTTAATGATGATAAGATGTACATTATTTATTCATAGTGCTCTGTGAAACTATTTCACAGAGCAGGGACTGTGACTTGAATCTTTGTGTCTACCTCTGTTTTACAGATTCACACAAACACCCATATATTCCCATATATGTACATGTTTTACTCGTATAGGAATACCACAAAAACAATTTTCCTATACCTCATGTAATTAGCTCTTTGTGGAATACACGAGAAATACTTATTAAGAGTATGTTTGTGTAGAACACACATCTATTCTAGAAACACATATTGGTCCCATACTGTATATGTTTATATAATACAATATATAGTCCATTTAATGCATTAAATGTTCATCTTATACTATTACAAAATTTATTTTACATTCTACATAGCCATAGAAAGCACAATAATGCTGACATTTTTCTACAGTACTCTAAATATACTGTACCCTCTCAATCCTTATATAGCCCTATGCAATTGGTACTATTATTATTCTTATTGTAGAGAAAAATAGACCAAGGCACTGAAAGTTTAGGTAACTTGCTTAAGATAAAACATATAGAAACAGAAGACCATGGATCTGTACCAAGAAGTCTGGCTCCTTAAAAATGTCCTCTAAAATGCTATAATAGCACAGACACTGTGTAATCTTTGTGCTTGATCACAGTATCATTCATCTCTCTATGTGTCTGTCTTATGTGTGTGTATATAGTACATTCACTGATAACATTTAGAGTCCACATTGGATTCTCTTATTTTTTCCCCATGTATTACAGATGTTTTGGAATTTTCTTAGAACTTACAATTGGAGAAAACATAATGTACGTAATATACCGAGAGGATGAGTGTCACCAGAAGTCTATGTGACTGATTGCTCAGAGGTCTGATAGGTGGCATTTCCTCTCCAAATTAACTAAACGCTAGTGCTACCTGCTAAAAACCTAGATACAGTCAATCCTTTGGTGAAGGAAAGACATCCAATTTACCTGGGCATGACCTAGGAATCAGTACACCAATTTGTTATTCTATCAGAATGCTTCTCTCCCCTAACCATTGTGATTTCTTTGCTGATACCAACATATTATTTTTTGAAACCAAGGTAACTTTTCCTATTCAGAGAAGACTGCGTGACTCCATTTGAATCCTAGTTCTAGCAGTGTGTGTGGGGGGAGGGGTAGTGGTATAAATATTTAAATTCTCTGTGCCTCAATTTCTTTATTTGTAAAATTGGATGAATCCTTGTTCATTGGTTGTAGTGATGATGAAGTGAGTGAATAAATATAAACTACCATGTCTTTGACATAAATGTAAGCACTTCTTCAGCCACTGCTAATTGTTAGTGCTAAATCTTCAAACATTTACAAGCTATCATCAAACCTAGTGATTTTGATGAAACATTTTACATAAGTTCCTCCGAACTTTCTTCCTACAGAGGCACCTCATTTGCTCAAAAATGAGTTTTCCAAAGGGGCTGACCTTTTGAAATCATGTCAGCACACTATTCTAGATTTAGTTGAAATTATTTGTCAGGTCTGGATGAATTAGCAACTTAACATACCAGCCCTACAGTTCTACAGTCATTTTATGAATTGAATTTTAGAAATGGATTTTGCAGTTTTACTTAGGATTTCTTTTTGTAGCTGCAGTACTATTTATACTCATTTTCAAGGAAAGATAAGGTGCACTAATAATAGTGCCTTGCTGTACATCGCATGCAATCTCTGAATCTAGACATGTATGTTTGTTTAGATTTGCCGAAGAAAATTTTTATGAAAGTTTTTTTTACTGAATTTTAAGATTTGTGCTTATAATATTTCATCAAGTCATTTAGCTTTTAATCAAAGTTTTTTTCCTTTTTATCATGTTTTATGATGTGTACTTCTGCAGGCATTTACTGAAAAAAATTCATTCTTTCACTTTTCAGGTGAATTCCCAAACTTCACCTTTTCCAAATGCATTATTTTATCTTTAAAATATGCATGTGCATTGATACATTGTTTGAATATTTAGAAGTTTTAAAATTCCTTGAAGGGAGAAATTATTCTTTTATTTGTTATTTTAAGCATCTGCTAACATTAAACATAATTTACTGAGTTATGTAAAATCTTAGTTACTGGCTATTCTCTACTTAATCAAATAGACAAAGTGGTCATTATTTGAATGTATTATATTTTATGATGCTTGATGATATTTTAAAACCATTTTTAGGATGAAAGTTCAATAGAAAGTGATGAATTTGATATGAGCGATTCAACACGAATGTCAGCTGTGAACTCTGATCTTAGCTCCAATCTTGAGGAAAGAATGCAAAGTCCCCAGACTCTTCATGGCCAGCAAGATGGTAAGCCTTTCAAATCAATTGTTCAATCAAGCAAACAAACAAAATGACAAACACATCAATGAGTTAGAATCTCCTAAAACTATAACCAGCTTTCTTAACTCCTGTGTCCATTTTCTAAAATCTGCTTCTAAGGGGACTTGTTTTCTGTGTACTTGGGTTATGTGATCCTCTTTGTAATTTTTAGATAACACTTTGTTCCAAACTAAAATGTGTTAGACTGATTTCTAAAAAGATATCTGTTATAAAAATCCAAGAATATTCATGTGTTGCTCCCTGCATTTAAATTGTGTTATGCCAATGCAATTTAGGTTTCTGTTACGTTTTATAGCTTCAGTTTCTTGGTTCATCTTTTTTGACTGAAGAGTTTAAAAATGATTAAAAGATTCAGTTGGGTATTTTTCTCTTACCTAAATGCTAGATAGTGAAGAGTAATTTTACCAGAGTGATTTTCTAATTAAGAAGATACTTTGCTGTGATTTTTCACCTATTTTATTCAGTTCAAAAGAAAGGAAAGAAAGATAATGATCGCTTATTCCTGAGTCCACTGAAGATTCCTGAATTACCCAATGTTTTTGATAAGAAAGAGGCCAAACAAGATAGACAAAGTAGGCATGGTGGTTAACACTTCAGGCCTGAAATTTTCATTGGACGCTATTTTTGTAGATTTTTGTTTTTAAGTTTCAGATTATGTTTGTAAGTACATGTGTCATATTTGGGTAATTGTTGATAAAAATGGTAATAAATAGAAGAAAGTTGGCTAATTTTACTCAGAAATAGTTTATTTTATGATTAACAAGTTTCCATGAACTTTTTGGTTATTTCATATTGTCCTATATATGAAGACAGGAAGAATATCTTTCCCTGTTTTCTACAATACTTACAATTAAAAACTTGTTGCCAAAGATTGCAGTATATCTAGATTGCTTTTGAATTCTGTTTAGCTTGGCAAGGCTGAAGATATTTCTGTTTTTAAGCATAAAAAATCACAACAAGGGCACTTCTCTTTTTCTCATTTTTGGTGATTCTAAAAGATGTTTTGTTAGCTTGAGTTAAGAGAAACAGAGAAGTGCACTGATTATCAAAGGCATTCGGATCATATCTTCCTCGATACACAATAGAATAATTAATGAAATAAAAGGACTTATTTTTGCAATACTGTAAGGTTGAAATTCTGCTTTTAGGTATAAATTAATTCTTTTCTTTAAAAGCATAAGTAAACATATGCTGGATTTTTAAATGACAATTTGTATGTGATACTAGAATCATGAAACAACTAAAATAGCCTTACTTATACGTATGTATATATGTATATCTATATCACTCTGAAATATTTGTATACATAATTTTGGAAAATTTATGGGATAGGAGAGTATCTGTCATCATGAAAACTATGTTTACTTGACTAGAGTTGCTGACTGTGGGTCTTTGGCTAGTGTCAACCGATGTGATAAAAACATACATTAACTTTAATAATATGTAGCAGAGTAATTTCAAATATTACTCTTAAGGGAAAGCACTTTTTCATGATGGGTTAATGTACACTTTGCTGGTAAGGGTATTTCTCATTATTTCTTCTCCAACTTTGGCTTAATAATTCCTCCCCTACATGTTGGATACACTTTCCTTCTTTTTCTTGTTGAGTTTTTCCTTGCAATTATCTCTCTTTCAGCATCAAAGATTTTCCCCACTCCACTGGGAGCAAATAACTTAAAAAGCATGAGAATTTATTTCTTGTGGTTCTAGAGGCTGAAAGTCTAAGATTTAGGTGTGACTAGGCTACATTTAGTGAAAGCCTGCTGTCTACTTCGAGAGTGGCACCTTGCTGTGAATTCCTCCAGAGAGGAGAAATTCTGTACCCTTCCTCCAGGGTAGAAGAGATAAAGTAGAAGAAGAGGGTGCAAACTCCCTCTGTAAATCCCTTTTATTAGAGAACCTAATCCCATCCATGAGGGTAGAGCGCTCATGTCTCAGTCACTTTCTAAATGCCACACCTCTCAGTATGGTTGTATTTTAAACTAAGTTTCAATGTAAATTTGGAGACAAAATCATTCAAACCATGGTAGCCCACGTTGCCTCTTCATTCATCCTTCCATGTATCTGTTCCACCCCTATAATACACTTTACAGTGAAGCTTACTGATAGAGTTGTCTGGTCATTTCTCCTTCCTTGTCTCTGCTCTCTTTGGTTTGCTTCTGGTAGGCTATTTTCATCCTTTGCATCCTTCTTGAGAAGAGAACCAGCGGGCTATATGTTGCTGCTTCATTGGGCAATCCTTAGTTATCATCTTCCTCAACACTGATGTTCAAGGAAAACATACCCTGTGTCTCCTCATGGGTTTTTCTTTCTTAGTTTCATAGTCAACTGTGTGAATTCATTTTCATACCTGATTCTGTAGATGTTGAAGACTTACAGAACAAGATAGTGTCTATCTCTGGGTAGGCTACTACCTAGGAGATGACTTAAATCATGTTGTTCAAATACCACATGAATCTCAAATTTACTTCTCCATACCCTGACATTCCTGAGCTCAGGACTCACTCTCTACTTTTTCCTCCTACTAGTTTTTTGAGCACTTAGTGCTGTATACACTTATATATGTAAGAAGAAAAATATTACAGTCCTTGACTTTACCTAACACAGTCTAAAGGAATAAAAGTAGCTCCTCTGACCAATGTGAAAAGAATCCATTTCTTTTCATATAGTAAGACTCTATAGCAATAAAACTTGTCAATTTATGTGTATTCTTGTCAGATTCATGAGGACACTGGCTGCTAGGCCCATGTTGGCAGGGTTGCATTGCTTTTTGTAGATGGTCTGCATTAATCTTTGGGAGTGCTTAGAAGACAAGGACTTATAATAGGACAAATCTAATTTTGGGTGAACATCCCAAATGTGGCTTCAATCTAGAGAAGTGTAGGTCAGAGTTTCTCAATCTCTCAATTTTGGCACCATTGACTCATAACTCTGGGGTTTTTTGGTGGGGAGATTCTTGAACATTTTAGGATATTTAGCAGTTCTTTGACCTCCACTACTGCCTGGTAATAGCATCACATTCCCAGGTCGTGACTGCTGTGGTATCTGCAGACATTGCAAATATCTGGGATAAAATTATTCTATGAACAAGTGATACAGAGAAGAAGAGTCTGTGTGAAAACCAGCAGGATGGAGCTTGAAGAGAAGCAATGGAAAGAAGTTTAAAAGTAGACATTGGAGAAGCACTTTCCAGTTGACTTTCTATAAGGATAAAATTCTTCTATGATTAGCCTGTCTAATATGGTAGTCACTGTTTATATGGTGACTATTAAGTGCTTAAAATTCAATGGTTGTTAATTTAAATTTAAATGACCACATGTGACTGATGGCTTTTTGTATTATATTGTGTAGCTCTGAAACATTATTTTGTTTTGACTGAGTAATAAACTTTCTCTGCAATAAATCAGATATTTTCAAAGTTTTCAGATAAATTATATAGGAAACTCCTATTTCAATAATTGGCTTAATCTACTTTAGTGTGTCTAAAATTTGAAAAACATGTAATTTTGAAATTTACATCAAAATGTTCTATTTTCTCTAACAATAAAGTGATTGATTTAAGATATTTAAATAAATTTAAGTAGTATATTATGATTTTTTAATCCTTTTGCACGACTAAGTTATGACACAACTAATTGCAAATAATGTCTTTAATGAGTGCCATATAAAATGGGAAGGAAAAAATAATTTTTCCCTTCTTTACTTCAACATTCTAATGAAAGATTTGCAATCTTTTCATCAAATACCAAAGAATACTGTGTATACTGGGAAAAAGAAGGAAAAGAAAAAAAGAAAAATGCCTTGCCCTAGACTGGATAACTAGGCAAGGTCAATAAGACATAAATCAGAATAAAAAAATTTATAATGAGAAGAATGTTACAAGATTAAAGTATGGTATATAGCTTGTCTGAGTTTCCCTAACTCAACAAAAACAAAGATAAAAATATATAGACACTCTAATCTTCATATAGGAAGCATTTTGCCTTCACTTTTGGTTTAGAAGAAAACATATTAAACTGTATAATTTTAATGGCTGTAAAAATATCTTTTAGTAAAAACCATTTGAAGCGTGCATATACATTTGATTTACTAATAAAAGCATATGATCTTTCAAAGTATCATGGGGTACTGTATAAGGAACTTATTGTGAAGAAAACTTAGTTGTAGAATGACTGTCATTCACAGAATTTCAAAAAAGCATCCCCAACTTTAATATCCCAAGGTATCCTCCATTTAAATAGTGATCGATCTATACGCATCCCTGTCCTACCATCCATTTAATAGATTAAAAGTAGAAATGTTGTCACTTGAAATTTCTTCCCTTAAATGTCTATTCCTAAAAATTTGTGGTAGCATGGACCAGCTCAAAACACTATTCCTTCTCCGAACAGATTATTTACTTTGTCATGAGTGTTTACCTTCTTAAAACAGCTCATCTATTTTTTATTTATTGTCCCAGTATATCTGGCAAAAGAAAAGTGTCAAATTTAGAAACAGACTGAAAATTACAGTTCAAAATAAGCATTTGACTTCATTTTGGGATGATAAAATTTTCTAAAAAACAACTTAATTGTTTTTCTTAGTTAATATTCTATTGTAAACTACTGATATTTAAATAGAATATTTTTACCTAAACTGTAAAAGATTATTAATATCAAGAAAGATTTGATTTTAACTACAACAAATGAAAATTGATACATACCTGTACATTCTCTGAACATCAGTTTAATCAGCATTAAAAGTAAGGGATGACAGCAGAAAAAAATGTATTTTCTTTAAGACTGAAATTTCATTGATTTTGATTGTGACATCATATAATCTAATGCTTCAGGGAAAGTACAGTTGATGCTCCATGTAGTGATGTCAGTTGAATCAATGGAGCGATATACAGGTTTATTAAACACAATTTTTGTTTTGATTTTGCGGAGTTTGATGTAGTAATACAGGGATACATTCTGAGAAACTCATTTTCAGGTGATTACTTCATTTTCAGACTATTTGGAGTATGCTTGACACAAACTAAGACAATTATGACATCATCGAGCAATATAAACTGGGACTACTACCATATATATGCTCTGGCATGTACTAATATATTATGTGCTTCATGACTGTACTTCATTATTGAATCAATTACTTGTTTATGCATTAATAAATGTGATCAACATCTGTGCATCAAGTAAATTGATGTTGAAATATCTATAAAAAACTCAAAGGGAGAAGGATGTGTGAATTGAGTTCTCTTTAAAATCTGATTATTCAACATTCACTTCAAATTCTACCCATGATGGACACATATATATATGGCACATTTTTCATTCAAGGGTGACCTTGATAAATCTGTTAGCATAGAAATGCATATCTCATTTGCAGAATTTGCAAATTTTTCTCTTCTCATGATTATTGCCTTATAGAAATGTTCTGTTATGCTTCAGTTAGTCAGGTTATTTTTGTAAAAGGTGAAAGATTTACATGATCTAAAGAGAAACCAGAGTATAAGTCAAGTTATTTTTGATTAAAAAAATTAACTGCAATTTCTGGCTAACCTGCCACTAATATTAAGCTGTAGTGTACACATAAGCATATTTTGTATTTTACACAGTCACGGTTAATTATAAAAAGTTTGAGGACCTTTATGTGTTACTTCACCACTAAGAATTAGTAATTTTTAAACTAGAAATATCAGTTTTATAGAAATTAAATAGCAATTAAATTGCCATATTAAACAATATAGTTTAAATATGTTCTAGGTTAATAAATTAATAGGCTAATACTCTGCATTCAGTTATTTGAATTGCTTACTTTTGAATATAACCATAGTTTACCTATAAAAGTGTTATAGTTCCTGATGTCCAAGGGTCAGAAGACAATTTCCAAAATGTAGAAAGGTTTCCTACATTTAAATATACTTTGGAAAATGTTGAATTCCTTTGTTGCTTCTTAGTCCTTTAAGGGCTGGTTAG